>JXTB01000075.1:318333-368554 GCA_002914805.1 Parasponia andersonii
AACCTTATATCGGTAGGACAACTTGACGAGGAAGGACACAATGTGACCTTTACTGGTGGCTCGTGGAAGGTTAGCAAAGGAGCCATGGTTGTTGCTCGAGGAAACAAAACTGGAACTCTCTATATAACTTCCAGTTGTAGAGATATTTTGGCGACCGTCAATGATGAAGTTAATTCAAGTCTATGGCACTGTAGACTTGGGCATATGAGCGACAAGGGAATGAAGATAATGCTGTCAAAAGGAAAGCTACCAGAACTGAAGTTAGTTGAGCATAGCCTATGCGAAAGCTGTATCTTTGGCAAGCAAAAGAGGGTGAGCTTTTCGAAAAGCGGAAGAGAACCGAAAGCAGTAAAGTTGGAGCTGGTTTATACAGACGTGTGGGGGCCATCTCCTGTGACATCCCTTGGAGGCTCAAGATATTATGTGACATTCATTGACGATTCGAGCAGAAAGGTATGGGTTTATTTTTTGAAAAATAAACCTGATGTTTACGATACCTTTAAGAAGTGGAAAGCCGTGGTTGAGAATGAAACTAATCTGAAAGTGAAATGATTACGGTCTGATAATAGGGGAGAATATGATGATGATGACTTCAAGAGGTATTGTGCCAACAATGGAATCAAGTTCGAGAAAACTATTCCAGGAAAACCTCAACAGAATGGTATTGTTGAAAGAATAAACAGAACCCTGAATGAACGTGCAAGGAGCATGAGGTTGCACGCAGGATTACCAAAGACATTTTGGGCCGATGCAGTTAACACCGCTGCATATCTTATCAACAGAGGACCATCAGTACCATTGGACTTCAGAATACCAGAAGAGGTCTGGAGTGGTAAAGAGGTAAACCTTTCTTTCTTGAAAGTGTTTGGTTGTCTATCTTATGTTCATATAGACCCTACCAATAGAAGTAAACTTGATCCCAAGTCTAAAAAATGTTTCTTTATTGGTTATGGTGTTGCTTAGTTTGGTTATCGTTTCTGGGATGACCAAAATCGGAAAATCATCAGAAGCAGGGATGTCATATTCAACGAGGAGGTAATGTACAAGGACATATTATGCACTGGAGCTGATAGTGTATGTCCTGATGTAAAAAATGCTGGGGTAATACCATTGAATGACATCCTAGTAGACGGCCAGAAAGATCAAGAAGCTGTAGCACCAGCGGTAGACCCACAGACCCCAGTGGGTGAACTCAGAAGATCTTCCAGAACAATTCGACCTCCTCATAGATATTCCCCGGCACTGCATTACATTCTACTGACTGATAAAGGTGAGCCAGAGAATTATGAAGAAGCGGTGCGGAATGATGAGTCAATCAATTGGGAGTTAGCCATGAAAGATGAGATGGAGTCACTGGCATCCAATCAGACATGGGAACTAGCCGAGCTACCAGAAGGAAAGAAGGCATTACACAACAAGTGGGTGTACCGAATAAAAGAAGAACATGATGGTAGCAAACGGTATAAAGCAAGACTTGTTGTCAAAGGCTTTCAACAGAAGGAAGGCATCGACTACACCGAGATTTTCTCTCCAATGGTCAAAATGACCACTATCAGAACAGTACTTGGGTTGGTGGCTAAAGAAGACTTGCATCTAGAGCAATTAGATGTCAAGACGGCATTTCTTCATGGTGACCTGGAGGAAGAAATTTACATGAAACAGCCACAAGGTTTTGAAATACGAGGGAAGGAGAGAATGGTGTGTAAACTTCAGAAGAGCCTGTATGGCCTGAAACAGGCTCCAAGACAGTGGTACAAGAAGTTCGATGCGTTTATGAGTAACAATGGTTACTTGCGGTGTCAGGCAGACCACTGCTGTTATGTGACGAGGTTTGACAACTCTTATATTATTTTACTTCTGTATGTAGATGATATGTTGATTGCTGGAACTAATATAGAGGAAATTGATAAGCTCAAGAAAGAATTGTCAATGAAGTTTTCTATGAAGGATTTAGGAACTGCAAAGCAAATCCTTGGGATGCAAATTTCTAGAGACAGGGTGAATGGGAGTTTGAAGCTATCTCAGGAGGAGTATGTGAAGAAGGTGCTTAGCAGATTCAACATGGATGGTGCAAAGCCTGTAAGTACTCCTTTGGCTAGTCACTTCAAACTAACCAAGGAGCAGTCACCCTCAACACAACAAGAGCGAGCTTACATGGCTAAGGTACCTTATTCTTCTGCTATTGGCAGTCTTATGTATGCCATGGTATGTACCAGACCGGATATAGTACATGTAGTGGGAGTTGTGAGCCGATACATGAGCAATCCAGGTAAACAGCACTGGGAAGCAGTAAAGTGGATTCTTAGATATTTGAGAGGAACCACAGATAAAGCTTTGTGTTTCAGAAAATCAAATTTGGCTTTACAAGGCTATGTGGATGCTGACATGGCTAGTGATGTAGACGGCATGAAGAGTACTACTGGATATGTATTCATATTAGGTGGTACGGCAGTCAGCTAGGTCTCAAAGTTACAAAAGATCGTTGCACTCTCTACTACTGAAGCGGAGTATGTTACTGTGACAGAAGCAAGCAAGGAGTTGATATGGTTGCAGAGTTTCTTGGAGGAACTGGGTCAGAATTATGGGAAGAGCACTTTGCATTGTGACAGTCAAAGTGCTATTCATCTGGCGAAGAACCCTGTTTATCATGCTCGGACAAAGCATATACAGGTTCGGTACCATTTCATACGCTCAGCTTTGGAAGATAGAGTTATAGCTCTTGAGAAGATTCATGGTGATCGGAATCCTGCTGATATGTTAACGAAGACGGTGACCATTGATAAACTGAAGTTGTGTTCGGCTTCAGTTGGCTTGCAAGAGTAAGAATAAGGAGATGAGTTGCTGCATTGATCGAGTGTGAAGACATAATTGAAATTAGTCTTCAAGTGGGAGATTGTTAACGTGTGAAAAGGAAAAGAGCATTAATTGCTTTTGATATGCGCCAGCAAAAGAAACACGGTTATCAATCCGTGTATTGAGCATTTAATGCTCTTCCCAGCCAAAATAATACACGATAGAAACCGTGTACAATTGGTGTGATATATATAGAAAATGTGATAAAAAATGTGTAAAGGGTTGGTGAGCCTCAACTATAAATAAGGACCCTATTACTCATTTGTTTTCATCCCAAAAAGAGTGAAATACACCAAGTGTAAAGTGAGAGTAAAAATTGAGAGTTTTTATTCTTGAGACTTAAGAGAAAAATACAGTTTTTCTCTTGGGTGTATTCGGGGTCTGGGGTGTGAGTTGAGAGTGTTGAGTGTAAACACTTGTAAAGGTTCTTTTTCTCCCAATAGTGAAAATCTGCAGCAGCTCCGTGGACGTAGCCAATTTGGTGAACCACGCTAATTTTGTGTGTCCTATTCATTTATTTCGGCATTATTTTATCGGTTCCACTATTGTGTGTCTATTGGGGAGGTTATTCCCTAACATATCTTCCTTTGCTTGAAATTTTCTTTCTCTGTTTAAGTATAGAATCTGGTTTTCATGCGTTTAACGGAGGGCAAAGAGAACCAAAGAGAATTATGAAGGAAAGATAGATGGAAAGAGATATAGAGTATTTAGCGGCTGCCGCCCCGACACTTCCGTCTACCATGCCCTTATAACAGCCCATCTCCACCACACTAAGGGGATTGGTGTTAACCTAACGTTTGTGACGTACAACATTGTCGTGATAAGAGCTTTTGTTCAAGCTTGAAATGTGAAGCATGCTAATAATGCTCTGTTTAAAGATCTTAAATGAGAGCATTGTTTCGCCTGATATATCATATCTACACATACAAAGGTGTGATGGATGCATATGGAAAAAAAAAAAATGGGATGATCAGCAGAGAAATGGAATCTGTTCAAGCTTATGATGAAAAGAATGCAGATTAAACTCGATATAATCGCCTTTAACTTGGTAATTGATTCATATACGAATGAGCAGGAATTTGACATGAATATGGAGCAGGTGTATAAGTGCTTACTACGACGCTCTAAGGAGTGACCAACAATGCCTAAATTCATTTCAACAGAGCAGAAATGCGTAGGAGAAAGATGACTGAAAATTGGTAGACACCAAGCTTCGTCACGTGTGAGTCTTATTTTGTGTTATTATGTTTCCAGAGCTTAGGTTTGACAGTTAGTTCAGCTTAATAAGGAGATGAATGTTTCGACATTAAACACAATGCACGATGTTTATTGCACGAATGGCTAGCCAACATAAACTCCTCAGCTTTTTGAGAGTGCAACAAGTAAATTCATTAAACTAATAGAAACTTTCACTAAGCTGATAAGCTTGCCAACAGAAAATTCATCAACTAAGTGCCCTAAGACTCGGTTTGTTTTATACTTAGAAACAGATAGGTACATCGAATTTTACTTCATCAGTAATGCGAACGTTATTCATCGACGAAAGCAAGTCTAAGAGAACAACAATGAAGATTTTAAAACTATAATGGACCAATTATGATTTGAGGAAATTTATAAAACTCCAGTGAAGGTTTTAAAGAGACCAAGATTCTATTATTCTAAATAGCAGGTCTAAATGTCGATCTTTCCATGGTTATAAAAAGTGAAACATATGGTTTTCGCTCTGAAGTCGCTAAATAGAATAGCAACAGTTGTTCACTAAAAGGAAATATATCGTAGTATAAAAGAAATATTTATTCAAATCTAAAGCAATAGTTCTTCTATATCGAAGGAGCAAACCTAAAAAAAGTTAAAGAATCTAACAACATACAAATTAGTTAAGGCCACTATAGATGGCATTGATTGAAACCAAACTTTTGACATAAAGAAAAGAACGAACGTTCCTTGAGACGATTTCTGGATTGTGAATGCGCAAATACCTAACCTTTTTGGTACGTACAAACCAAAGACGGCTGCTCTACCTGACTTCACAAAGAGCTTAGCACTATTCCAAAACACCATCGGGTATAAGACTTCTCCCGGGGGAACCATGTGTGGATGTCTAGTCCAACAAGAATCAGAACTAAAAGACCGATCCATCACCCATATTTCGATCGGTTTGGGAACTGTAAAATCCCATGGTAACGCCCCTCGCATGTACTTGAGCAAAGCAATACATCCATTCCGTCGAGTTATCCTCTAATTGTATATAATACATTAATACCTGTGTAATTATGTCCGTATAATTGATGAGTTTCCTCCTCATGATTCTCTGGCATTGATACGGTTTGAAATACTTAATTGTGCATATCAAATGAACTCATCTCTTCCCAGCACATTCACTAGCGACTACCCAATAGTAGACTCCTTTATGGTACAACTCATTGTTCGTAGAAACATGAGTAACAATTCCTATAGGCATGGTCTTGATCTCTCCAGTAATTAGTACCTAAAGTATGTACCTCAGCACCAAAAGGACTCTTAGTACTAGTAGTAGTTCCATCGCTCAAACGCACAACTATGACGACTTTGTAGACGTTGGCAATTGAATCGTAGCCGAATCCCACCAAGTGAGTTTTGAAGTCAGGTCCAAAGCTTGAACTCATACTGTTTTGATCAAGAAGTTTGAATTCCTTGAGTATTGGATTGCACAATAATATGGTGTTTGTTTCATTGTCAGGTAGACAAACGATGCCGTGACAAAGCGAGCCAAGTAAAGAAGTCATAACATTTGGTGTAATGAATTCTTTATGGTTAGAATCAAGATAGTCGTCATCTTCATTGTTACCCTCGCCCTCAGTTTGGATTTTTAAAGAGAAATAATTGTGTTTAAAGTGGCCAACCCTACGTTGTAGAGGGTAACTCCTCGTAAAAAGAGACGAGGGAGTAGTAGGACTATTCTCAGAATTATTGGCATGCTTGGCCACAAACCACGGATTAATACCGTCATTGACAAAAGTTAAAAACCTAGGCCGTATACTATACTTTCAATTTCCCAAATAGTACGAGGATTTAAAGGAATGGAAGAGAGAAAGACATGTTAAATGCATTTATAACGGCATTCAATTATCAAAAAAACAATTCTAAAAAACTGGTTAATAGACGACATTCAGATAAAGATTTTATTTCTTTTTCGTCTGAGACTTTGGCACAAAGTTAAGCTTAAGTTAAAAGAAACTTATAATGATACAATGAAAAAAAAAAAAAAGAAAAAAATTATTTTTGTTTTTTAACGATTTTGTGAATAGAAATTGAACTTCCTTTTGGTTCTCCCCGAGCACAAATTTCATTCGGTGAGAGTGGTGATGAGAGCGCACCATGACTTCTGGACACAGTTAAACCGAAACAAGGACTCAAAAGGAAGCCATGGCATGATTCCAACCACTGCCTCTTCGGGAAGATCGCAGAACCGTACCATTTTAATTTATCTGCTTCCATTATGGTAAACGACATAATTCTACATTAGTATATGTGCAACAATGACATAAGACAATTTTCCCTGCCTTAAGAAAATTCACGACTCAAAACCCATCTCATTCGGGTTGGTACACGGTACACGTCTTCTTCAGTGAAATTGATTTGATATATGTATTATTAATCAATTTATATGTAGAAATATAAATTTGAAGTACAGAGATACAATTTTGCATAAACTAAAAGACATACTTAAATTTACATAAATATTATATTTAGGGTATTTTTCTACTGATAACCCTTGTTTTCATTATGGTACATAGCTAAACGATAATATATTCATCGCTTTTTAATATTTTTTTTTTCAGGGATTATCATTGTATTAATCATTTTTTGTTCTAAAATGCTATTGGAATTTTGACATTTAATCCACGAGTGTCAGTGTAATTTAGAAAAACAAAAACAAATCAACAAACCAATTTTAGAAAAAACTTACGGTATATCGAGTTGTCTTTTTGCATAACAACATGTAGCTGGTGGATTTCTCCTGTCTGGACCAGATGTTCTCGTATCCGAGATAATGACAATCTTGGGGTTGTTGGTCAAACATTTCTGCTTCAAAGAAAATGGACAAAACAGTCCAACACTTGCTTATGTGAGTGATATACTTTGCCAGAATTTTTTAAGACTGACAACAACTTATTGAGGACAGTGACTAGCCATTTCCATATCATGTTTGTCTCTATGAATTGGCATTCCTTTGCTTAATAATTCCCAATTATTGTTTCCCTGCTCTTCTTTCTTTGTCGTATGGCTCAGTTTTCAAACTTCATCTTTTGTTTTTTACTCGGAGAAAAGTATGGTGTTTTAAATTTTTAGCTACAACCCTTTTATTATAAACTTTTTTTTTTCTTCGCTAATTGGAAAAAATAATCTATTAACACCAGACTCTCCACAGTTATGTGCAGTGTGCTTAACACCATATACTATTATTAATGAGTCTCACATCTCTTAATTTATCTCACATTTTTATTATTATGTTAATATGCCGTATTTATGTCACTTTCTTTTTTCTTCTTTAATTTCCCTTTCGTCAATTTAAGCAACTCTACTCTTATACATTGCAGCGTACAACAGCTTGAAAGCTGCACTTGATTTTTACTTGACATGTATTAATTGAGTACAAAGCACTTAAAAAGTGGGACAATAAACATGACCATGTACTACTATTTTCTCTTCTGCCCGTCAACTTGTTTTGTTTCATATTTGTTTTTCAATTGTTGTCATACTCAGAAACTCACATTTGTATATACTTGAAAGTTGAAATATGTTCATATGGGTATATGAGACTTAATTCAACGTGTTATCTGTTACTCAAATCCCTGCCCTTTAAACAGAGCAGAAATTGCTAAGTGCCAAAACAAAAACTCTCTGGCCTCGGTGTAAGAAAAGGGCTCATGGTCTCTTCAAATGGCGTACATTTTCTTATATTCAGTGTTCAAAATCTCAGAATCTGACATTACAGACAAAGACGACCTTGACCTGCTTCCCAGGGATGATTTTCTAATACTCCTCATGTTAGAGGCCTCAATCCGATGCCTGATCACCCAATAACACATGGTTCCAAGTGTTGTAGCCATTATAGTAGTCCCTATAATGGTCACTCCTATGGCCAACCATTTCTGTTTCTTCCCCACAACCACAAACGACAGCGCCAAAAAGGCCACCGAAACAAGCACACAAGCCAACCACATGAGCTTGTTGATCACAGCCATCATCTGCTTCTTGGCTTTGCTCTCAATGACCACAACCGAGGTCTGAACAACAACCACAGCCAGTGAGATGAAAAGGGCAATCGAGTCGAAGACAAAGAAGATCAAGAAAGGCGCTTTTGAGGCAATGTTGGCCTCGCCGAGGGAGAATCCAGGAGGAATGTCTTGAGGGTCGTCAACATATTGGCCAGGGACAGTGAAGATGGCTGCAAATGCAACAGTGGCAATGAGGACCGCCACCACTGTGGTGGAGTTTATGGCGTTGTTGAGTCCCTCTGCATGCATTTTGTTGAGGCGCTTGGCAATGCCTTGGACACGCCTTCTTGTCTGGCGTGTGTGCTCTAATTGGTAGTGTACTTCATGCTTGATATCACTCACAGTTTGTTTTAGCTCTCTGGCTGTGCTTGTCGCCTGCGGCTTTATGGTTTTTGCACTCTGGACACCATGCTCCTGTAGAATCACCTTGATGTCGCTGTTACCGGTCTTCTCTGCAGTGTCTATGGCGGTTTCACCGGATTTGTTGACGGCTTTCTTGTCAGTTCCACTGTGCCCCAGTAGCATCTTGACTATCTGCATTAGTATAGCCAATAACTTTGTCAAGGGAACAAAGATTATGAACAAAGTTCAATAGTGCATTCTTCAGTAAATCCATGGTTTAAGTACTTTTGATTGTACTATAACATGAAAACTATGAAAATAGGAGATCCTAAGTCTAATATACATGTCTTATATTGCATGCATTGGTGTACTAGCGTACAGTCTTTAGCTATGTACTTGTTCATATAGAGGTAAGGGTGGAAGATTGTTCCTCAAAACTACTTCATACCCCCATTATGTTTTAGTAGTCTCACCTTCTTTCCAAGACAAAAAATGTGGTCACTTTCTTTTGTTACAAGACTGTTTACTACATGAGGTTTTAATGTTCACTTCCCCCTTTTGAAAGTTGGCTTTAGTATTATTATAAAAATTCATTCTACATTATGCAACCTCATCCACAGTATGTAATTGTCTCTATTCAAAACCTTATCTTAACTTGGCCAGTTGATTGAGAAGTGTGAACGTTAGAACATAATATACACCAAACCAGCAGGGTCGTTAAGATTTTACCATATTGTTATATATTTCAAGATCTTAAAGATGTCAACCAGCAGTTCAACTTGCAAACCAAACTTTTTATTTGATTGTCCACACTATAATACTAGACAGAAGATGAGAAAAACAAGTATGCATATAAGAGTCAAAGACTGATTCAAATAGTAAAGATTATGACCTCGCAGAAAAGGCCACAAGCATCCACCAAAATCGTTTTAATACTGCTAAGATTGCCTAATTGAAAAGTCTTGGTCAATGAATGTAAGCTGTTTTTTAAAAAAAGAAAAAAGAAAAAGAAAAGAAAGGACTAGCGTAAAGATTTCACTAACCACCCCTGAATCAAATTACAGTAGAAGATTCTGCCTTATCTTGTTTCTCTAATGATAAGAAGGTCAAATTTTATAATGCAAATACACTATCATATCCTTTGGTTTTTCTCTTAAGTCAAACTGCAGTGGCTGAATTGATAAGATATGATTCAGGACTAACTGCGTTTAGAGTACCAAGTACTAACTTCAAACAAACTCAACATTATTTCATTCGACTTTTTGGCAACTCTCCCCTTATATAATTAATTTTTCAATCACACAAGGCTCTCAAACTTTGACTGTACTAAAGGAAATGAATTAGAGTACAGTATCTAGGCAGCCCACATCATAGAGTTGACTTCTCAAATTAGAAAGAAGGCTACTTAAATCCAATCAGAAAATCATGTTCTGTATACTTGGAAAGTAATGAAGGCATGTCGGAATTCAACCATCTTCTCTCACTCAGTTCTCATCATTTTCTCAGCAACCAAACAGATCAAACATTAAGGTCATCTCTGAAGAAAATTATTTAAATAACTTATAAAGTTCTTATAAAGCATCAAATTTAATCAATCTAAGCTAACCCCCAAATAGAAACACAACAACAAATCGAACATATAAAGCCAGAAAAATCGAGAGGGCCAAAATCTTTACCTGAGCTCTACCCTTTCGAGTAGCTATATGCAAAGCCGTGTTACCCTTACCATCCACCATGTTTATAGACAAAGGATCCGCTCTCACAAGCTCCTCCACAACCTCAAGGTTCTGTCCCTTCACCGCCATGTGAAGAGCTGTTTGTCCCTTTTTATCGGTGCGAGTCGCCAAACCAGGCTCGGTCCGAAGAAGCGCTTTGACAACCTCCAAATGCCCGTTCCTCGCCGCGGAATGAAGAGCGGTTTTACCGTTACTTCTCGCGATGGTCGCGAGGCTGCTTCCGGCTTCTAATAAGTGATTGACGATCTCCGTGTGACCTTGTGTTGCAGCCGTGTGAAGAGCCGTGGTGTTGGACACATCGACAGTCATAGCTAATCCCGGATGAGCCTCCATTAACACTTTCAATACATCTAAAAGAAAGAGAACAACAATATAGAGAGAGCTGAGTAAAATGGAAAGAGAGAGCTCTGTTTTGAGAAAGTACCTAAATCCCCTTGCTTGGCAGCAATGTGGAATGCATCAAAACCATTCCTGGCCTTGATTCCAGCATCAGTAAGATCATAGTACTGAATCATTTCCCTGACCAAATCGGCATATCCGTACTCCGCCGCCACGTATAAGGCCGTCTCGCCGGACTGGTTTTGCTTCGCAAGAAGCTCCTTCAACTCGTCTTCTCCGGCGCCGGCGAGGATATCTCTTACAGCGGCGATGTTTCCGGCTCTCGCCGCTGAATGCAGCGGGCTATCGTCACGTTTTCCGGTCAATTGCTTGGTCATTTTCTTTCCGGGCAAGCTTGGTTGCCCTGTTTGAGGCTGCTGCTTCTGCTCAGCTGGTTCCGCCATTGATGAACAATCTTCTTCTTCTTCTTCTTCTTCTTCTTCTTCTTCTCGAATTTTCAACCGATGATCACTCGTTCAGGAGTTTTTTCTCTTCTTTCCAACGAAAACCCAGATCAGATTTTGCATCTTTTATCCAGAACGATCATCGTTTTCTTCAAAGGAGGAAGCTAAAGCGCGGTCCCTCATTCTGATCTCCCATGTCCGGTTCTGAAACAGTGCCCTGTTAAAACAAACGATTTGGGTTTCAATCTCTCTCAAGTTTTGTAATTGAGTTTTGAATTGAACATACCAATTACAAAACCTGTAGAACAAAGTGCCTTAATACAACAAAAGAAATTATGGATTTTGGGGGGTCCCACTTTTTCGAACATGATATATATATATATATATATAGGTTGCGTATTTTTTGTTCTGTTTAATTTTTTTTTAAGTAGTCACACCACACCAACAATTAAATGGATAAATATAATGAAATGCATAAATATAATAATTATAATAAAGTGTATAAAAAAATACGTATTATTAATATTTTTTTTATTTTTTATAATAAAAATATATATATACTCAATTTTTATTGTCAAATTAATACTTATATATGAGTAAAAAAAAATACTTATTAAATTGGTGTCTATATATATATATATAGACTCACGAATACATTCACATATTTTCTGTATAATACAATTGAAATTGTTCTGGGTCAAAAAAAATTAAAAAAAAAAAGAAAAAACATCTACCTGGGTTTGAAAGGACGAGGTGCTTTATTCTCCTCCATTAGAGACCAAAGAATCCATATAATTCACGAGCAGGTTCTCAATCCATATAATTCACGAGCAGCTTCTGGAGAACCAGGTGATAAAAGAAAAACACGGTTTGAGGGAATATACAAAAAAAAAAAGTAAAAAAGAAAGCAAGAAGAGAGCTTATATTTGGGAGGAAGAAAAGGAATTATTATGGTATGTATTATGTATACGAGTATAAGCTAAGATAAATTAAACGCACTTGTATGAAGCAACGTTTTGGGAATCTAATCACATCCCAGAGCTGATATACGAACAATCTAATAAAGCAATAAAGAAGGGCCTTTTTGTAAAGGTGGTGATGATGGCAATTGACAACATTTAGTTAATGGGGACAGAGGAAGAGAAAATTTAATTAATTAATTAGTTAATTGTAATAATAAACGAAGGGAGGGGAAAAAAATGGCTGGGAATCAAAATGAGCAAGAAAAATGCAACGAAAAAGTCTCGTGAAAAGGAAAAGAAAAAACAATTGTAGCAAAATAAGTCTTGTAAAGAGAAAATAAGAAAGGAAAAAACAATTGTGGCAAAAAAATAGGACAGCCAATGAGCCAAAACAGAGGTGACGACCAGTGGAATAACGGAAATAACAGAACCACGCGCATTCTTACCTAAACCAGAGAGTGTTGAGCGCTCTATAGACGAGTCTCGCTTTTTTTATATGCATATATATATATAAACAACAAAAAAAATACAAATTGGATAATTAAATTTGGTTAACTTATGATAACTGAATTCAAGGTTTTGAGTTCAAATCATTTATATGTCATGTAGAATTTTTCTAACTGAAATAAAAAGGTGTAAAAGATTATTTAGTATCGTAGATTCATTGTTGAGATACTTATTTGATTGATGAAATTATTTTTTTTAATTCTAAAATAATTCAAAATTTTGAATGAATTCAATATTTATTAACATTTAATGGAACTAGCATTAAAGGTGTTATAAGGATTTAAAAGGGATTGCCAAACTAAAGTTTTTTTTTTTTAATAATTGTCAAACTATTGTTAGAAACAATATAAGCATTTTTTTCAGGTAACAATGTCACCATATTTATGTACGAGACTAATGTTATTGCACGTGATTTAAATAATCCATCTTTGTTATATTAGTTGTTAACCTTTTCTATATTATGCTACAGTCCACCGAGATAGTTCGTGTTTATATACAACTCTATTGGCACTACTCCTCTAAACCTTGAGTTCAAAATCCATAATTTTTCCAAAGTACATAATTAGTTATGGTGTTAGTGTACACAGGGCGCTCGAAGAGCGCGTGGAGATGCATCTTCTTCTAGACCAACACCTCATTTTTTTCTAGAAAAAAAAAAAAAAAGAAAATTATTTTCTTCTACTCACTTAACATATGGTACTTCACCATAATAATGGCCAAAAGTTTGATAAAAAATTTAGAAAATGTGTGAATAATTACAGAAGCACCACCGTTGTTAGTTGGCCGCAGCTGCAGGTCATTGACTTGATTGTCCTTCTAGATTCTATATACAAAGAAACGATGGGTTGCAGCATCAAACTCAATTTCAACACTCATTATTATATATCTAGTTGACTCTGGCCCACTCCAAGTTCCATTCTTGACCGTCGGATCAATGATCGGAAAAAGAATTGCTGTGGGATCACGTTTGATTTTAAGTCAGTTGGGGCCACGTGCGGGTACAGTAGACCCCGCCAAAATGGATTTTTTTAATCTAGAAAAATCTTGTTTTCTTCCATTTTCAACGAAAATTAGATCATGGACATTGCACATGGTTTTCAATTTCCATGGAGATCTCTTCTTTTTCTTTTCATTTTTTTCATAAACTTATTTTGGATTTCAAGGACATGAAAGTTTGCATTTGCTGTATGTAAAATGGCTAAGCCAAAAAGCAAAAAAATGAATATAACCCAACACTATTTATGATGAAAAAAATTTCTCTCAAGCCTTTTTATCTTTTTTTTTTTTTTTTTAAAAAAAAGAAAATTAATAAAGGAGAATTATTAATGGTGTTGAACGTATTAAGAAATCTCATGATCCAACAATGGTATTCAAAATGCCTAGTCTAATTATGCTCGAGGTGCTCAACCAGGACTCTTGAGTATCGAATGGGTGTTTATGTGAGAATAACGCAATGGACATTAGTGACACCTAACGTCATATGATGTGTCAGTATATCATTAACCAATTATACTTATAATTCAGTTGTAGTTTATGTGTGACTCAGTTTATTAATTAAAATTATTTGGTGATAAACGTACATATAACGTAAGTGTAGTATTGGACACTACTAGTACGCTAATATTTCCCATTTTTGAACAAAATTGAGGAAATACTGATAAATCCTAAATTCTACGTTATTCTTTTGAGATAAAAATACATGTAAGTTAAGAGCTTGGATTTAATTTCATTTTCATTTGCTTGGTAATCTTGTTTTTATTTTTTATTTTTAAAAATTATCCCCAAAAAATTCAAAAAAAAAAGTAGAAACAAAAATTTCTAATAACTTTATTTTTTAAAACAAATTTTAAAAATAAAAAAGCATACCAATATTTGTCCACAAGTGTTTACATATATATATATATGTATATATATACACACAAATCTTAGTTTATATGATTTTTTTTCATTATTTATAATTTTTTATTTTTGAAAACAAGTAGTAGAATAAAATTTGCCAAACATATTCTTGTTTATAAAAATTAAAAACTAAGACAAAATTTTTACTTTTATTATAATTTATTTAAACAAAAAATTAAAAGTGAATCCATATAAATTCTAAAAATATGTAATTCTATTTTTATTTTGCTGAGTTGATTTTTTATTTTTCTCTTTTAAAATCTCTCCTGTCGTTTGGATTTTGCTCGTCCTCTATGAAATTTTCAATGGAAAATTATCATTTTTATATCCTATATTTTGACATTTTGTTCAGTTTATACCTTCTGTTTTGGTAATTATCAATATTGACCCTTAGATTTTATATTTGTTACAAATTTATATCCTGACACAATTTAGAGCAGTTAATTTAACAAGATGATTTAATAAACTTATTCTCATATTAGTTTTTATATGGTTTATTTTCAATTTTTTAAAAAGTAACTTGGTAAATTAACTACTCTAAATTAGTATCAATGTATAAATTTGTAACATATATCAAATTTAAGGATCAATGTTGATAATAACCAAAACAAAAGATATAATTTGAACAAAGTATCGTAACGCATATAAAATTGATAATATCTCATTTTCAATTGAAATGCAATTTAGTTATTTGTTTTTTTTTTTTTTTTGCATGGACGAAATTAATTCAATTGAATGATGATGGCAACGTGTGAAGCGACAAATAAAAAGCAGCTGAGAGGGGCGGCTTCTCCGAGTGGGCAAATTGGCGGGGCCCACACGCGTAGAGCGAGAATGGTTTTCTTGGACGGACACGAGAGGACACCCACGTTGCGAAGCGAGGCAGCGAGTACAAGACAAAATCCACTTTGTGTTTTTTAGTTTCGGGGCGGAATAATGGAGTGGAGAGTGGACCCACGCGCAATTTTTATAATCCCCACTATTCCAACAAATAGCCGCCTCTCTGAACTGTACCGTTCCTTCCCTTGGAGAGTAAACCACGCGCCTTGTAAAACGCGTGGCCGAGTACTGAGCACCCCGGACAATAACTGATTAACGCATATGATTTATCCAAATTCAACAGATAACGAGAGAGATCGCCAACAATATTAGTACACCAAAACCAATGACCAGAACCAACACCATTGCCTTAATTTCAGCTCAGAGAATAATGTTAGTTCCATAATTTTTGCCATCTTTTCTAAAAAATATTGATAATATAGATATAAATATATATACATACCACACTCGTATGAACATGCCTTAATTCTGTTTAGTGACTATTCTAATGAGAATGGATTAGTTTCTGTTATAGTTATTGATTATGGACTGTGAGATATGGAATTTATATTTGTAGATTTTAGTTTATAATAATGATTAGCCTTAGTATTGGTCCATAATTGCGGATTTTTATCTTAGTGGGTTAATAATAATATCACGTGGACTTTAGCTCGGCGAAGCACTAGTTCATTGACTTTGTGATACAAAAGTATCTATAATCTATGCTATAGGAGAAGTTATATATTGAATGTCAGGTCCCTTAATCGGTATTACCAAATATAATTAAATTTTTATTAATTACACGAGGTAGTAATACAGAAATTGTAAAAATAACATAATATATTTTTATTCAGTTTAGTTATCTCTATGTAACCTATGTCTAAGGGGTCACGTCCAGAGAATAAATACTATTAATAAAGTTTGAATGAATAAAAATACTAATTTGATTTATACAATAAAATACTTCCTCTTTTGATTGTCGCAATATGTACGTATTCCTTCACCAACATGTCTAGCGAACACTACTCGTCTTAAGTTGACTTCGTTCTTCTGAAATCTCTTCAGGTACTTGAAGTTGATCTTCTTCCAAAAACAATCAATATCTCTCCTGAAACACTATCACTCAAACAATTAGGACACCTCCTAAATCTAAAATATGGCTAAAAGAAAAACCTATTTTTTACAACCGAAAAATATAATAAGTGGTCTCTACCTAAAGCTACTCTGAAGCGACTTTTAAATAGAGTGAGAGTGCAAACTTTCATGTGTATAATCTGCAAAATAACATTTAAGAGCATTTAATGTTGATTAGAAGACTTGAAAGAATAACCAAGTCCGCTCCCAAACTTGGAAAACTAATCTAGAAATTAATTGTTGATTCAGTCCACGTATTGCAACATAATCTGTCAACTCAGTCATATTGTAACAAAAAAAGAAACTTCCAGATTTCTTTCTTGAAACAAAATAGTCAGTTATTCAAACCTTATTGACAGCTAATGACATAAATTAGAGTAACTTTAAATAATAAGAATTAGTACAAATGAGTTAAGGAAACTTTCATAAACAATATTACACATAAAATATTCATTTAAAGGAATTTCTTTAATAAAATATAGATAGATACTCAAAACTAATTTTGGTAAGAGTCACTTACTCATTCCTACATAATTGAATTTATCTATACATTAATATTATTAGATTTTTATGATTAACAACAATACAAATCGTGACCTAAAGCATAAAAAAAGAAAATACTGAAAAAATTAATCAGATCAAATATTTAGTCGTATGTTATAACATGACAGTGAAAACAGTCATATTGCAATATGAAAGTTGCCAACAGGGTTTTTGTTCTTTCAATCTCCCTCTTTGGCATCTTTTAGACAAATATTTGATACTCTTGCAAAATAAGATTAGTATGTAGCCAAAATTGAAACCAAAATCCATATGCTTCCTCCCCCTTTTAGACAAAAGACCTAAAGGCTAAGAAAACAAGTGATAAAAACTGTCAATCACAAAACATCAGATCATAGAAAATATAACGTGTTTCAACAACAGAATATAAAAGAAACTAGTCCTATAGAAAATCAAACACACTTAAATTATATCAAACTTATACAGACTAAGAAAATGAGAAACTAAAAAAGAAACACGTGGAGATCAAACATCCTTCATGTCCAGATCTAGCATCTTTGCAATGGCAACAACCATTTTCTCAATCTTTGTGAGCCTGGCATCTTGATCTGTGGATGTTGCAATAGCAGCAGCAGTAGGACCTTATGTACCAACATCAACAGCAACTTCAAGCTTCCCTCAACTGGATCTTTCTCCTTAAGCTTGAACACGATATTGGATGGAGTAGCTATGAGAAACTTAGAGTCATGCATAAGAGCTCCTGTTGGGATAGAATTCCATATATAAGTAACGTAAAGAGTAACCTCTTCTTGGGATGTTTGAGATTGTGAAGATCACAAATTTGTTCAAAAATTAGTTGTCCCAAGTTCACTAGTACAAATATTCTAACATCATACAGAAAGCTAGCAATATCAACGTGAATAGTTGGATAATGTGTGGTAGGTCTCCAATTGTACATAGCAATCTGATGAAGTCCTCTATACTTCAAAGTCAGATAGGTAACTTGAAGAATATCCTCCTTAGGCCACTTCCTCTTTATCCCAAGCAACTTAATATCCACCATGTCTTTATCAAAGACTTTTTCAATCTCATCATAAGGTCTTAAAGGTACATTGAAAAAATCAAAAATCACTTGTGATGAAAAGTCATATATATGGTTTCTAACAAAAATCTTATGAAAGGTAATGGAATCAGGTTCATCAAATCCATCAGTAATATTAGCATAGAATTCCTGAACTACTCGAGACATAAAACCCTTGTTCTTAGACACAGTGTTATCCCATCCCTGATTTTCAATAGCCTTTAACATACCAATACTTAAAAAAGACCTAGAATTGATGTTTCTTTCAGGAATAAACTAACATTGACCATAGATATTCATTGACACTGCAACTTCTTTAGTGTAGTACTCTGGAGTAAAGGCATTATGAATATTATAGCCTGGTGTGGGTATTGTAGAAGTAGAAACACTCTTATTCTTCTCAGTTGCGGTGGCCTTTGTAGGTTTTTGTGTGGTTTGTTTGGAGGATTAGCCAGTAGACTTCTTAAAGGGTTATGCAACAAGAGTAGCCAATGAAATGGCTACTTATGTTGGAACATCGGGTTGATCCTATTTAATAGTATGGGAAACCATTGTTAGCAGTTGATGTGTTGGAACATTAGAAACATTGGGTGCCCTCTCTGGTTGTGTCACAACAAATGTTGTAGCAGATGATTGAATAAAACCTCTTTTAATGAAGAGACTTGTATTGCAACTGGTGTTTTCTCTATTTCGATATTCCATTTTATTGCAACAGGAGTCTACAATTCAGAGGCTTTTGATGTTGTAACAATCTCTTCTTCAAGAATAGGTTGCGGAAGTGATGATGCAGCAGGCATAGCCATCCATTCTTGAATATGAAGACTCGATTTAGGAGTCTTAACTTCATCTCCTCTTTCCAGAATCAACTCAGCAGGTGATTGTGTAATTGATTTCGAATTGGTGGAATGAGAAAAATCCCCTGAGTTGGTTGACAGGTTGTGTTAGAATAACCTCTAGTTTAATCACCTTCTCAGGCAACAACGACCGATTTCTACTTCTTGGCCAGAAGTAAGGAGAGTGACACTTTTCCCTTTCCTTTCGGAGTAGGAGCAGTCTTGCTCTTCTTCCCTGATCTGGTGTTAACCATGACTGGCAGTTTCTGTAGGAATAGAGAAAACGAAAAACAAAAACAAAAGAAGAAGAAGAAAAATACTGCTGAGAATGATTTGGAATTTTAGGGTTAGAACAATCTAAGTATATATCCCTTTAGTTGCCCAAAATTTGAAAATGAAACAAATAAGAATTGGAGCAAAAAATCTTGGGAAATAATTGCCATGATTGATTTTGGAACATGTTCTAACAGATGATATCAGCATGTAATTTTTCCATAAACCGCCTCTTTTTTTAAAAAAAATCAAAATTTGTAGATATCTCAATGTTATAACATGTCTTATTTTGTCACAAAATTAAAATTTAATATATATAGAAATTTAGAATGAAAAATTGAAATGAATGAATTTATGTCAATCATAAATTAATTTTAAAATAAATAAGACTTGCCAATTTTATTAAATAAAATTTCCGGATTTCTTTTAAATTGATTAAAGGATTGAAAGACAACTGACTTATCTTAAACATGTTGATCTCTATGAAATTCCATCCTAAATTTCAAGCTATAAACATGTGCTATGATTTCTTGAGCAGTACATCTTTGTTTATTGCTATTACGTTTTCTTTTAAAGCACAAAAATAAAATATCCACAGTCAGTAACTTTCACTCTATCACTGAGATAGCCCTTTTCACATGGTAGATCGTTCTCTACTGTATTTGTAATACATAGCACCAGATTACTCAATGATTACTTTCATATATCAAAGCAGGTAGCTTTTTCTGACTATGGGGCCTGTTTCACAAAATTTTTTTGAGATCAAATAAACAAAGGTTCATTTGTTAAAATTCAATCCAAGATAATCTATCTTTCATCAATCAATCCAGAATTTTTATAAGATAAAATAACAAAACAATTTATTAGAAAATCAAAATATGGTTAACAAAAATTTACCTTTTTCAAAATTTCTTTTAAGCTTTCTACACACAGAATTTCAATTTCAAATGGAAAAAATTAAGCATAAAAAAAAAATATATATATTTTTATAGAACAAATTCCAAGGACTTCCTCAGGAAATCAAAATGCACAAAATCGAGTAGTTTAGTCCATATATCTACAATCTTGTTCTTTATTGCAACATACTCCAAAATAAGGACATTATTTTTAACTAATTCTCTAATGAAATAATGACGAATGGCAATATGCTTAGTTCTAGAGTGTTGTACTGGATTTTTAGAAATATTAATAGTACTAGTGTCATCACAATATACTACTAAATTATCCAATTCAATACCGTAGTCCTTTAGCATCTGTTTCATCTACAACAATTGTGTGCAGCAACTCCCAGCAACAATGTATTTGGCTTCGGTAATTAACATAGAAATGGAGTTCTACTTTTTGTTGTGTCATGAAATCAAGTTGTTCCTGAGATAGAAATAACCTCTAATTGTACTTTTTCTGTCGTCAGTATTCTTTGCCCAATTTGTATCACTATAACCAACAAGATGAGCATTAGTTTCCTTTGAATATCAAATTTCGTGATCAACAGTCCCATTAACATATCTAAAGACTCTTTTAATAGCAAGAATATGGGACTCCTTAGGTCTAGATTGATATCTAGTACAGACAATAATACTATAGAAAATATCATGATGAGTAGCTGTTAGGTACAATAGAGTTCCTATCATGCTCCTATAGAGTGTTAAATTAACATCAACACCATCTTTATCTTTAGTCTACTTGAGATTGGTACTCATAGAAGTATTCATGTGTTTGGTAAATTCCAAACTGAATTTCTTCACAAGGTTTTTGGCGATTGAGATATGAAAATCTTATCTTCAAGTTGCTTATCCTGTAAACCTAGAAAAAATATCAGCTCACCTGCCATACTTATCTCGAACTCCTTCTTCATCGGGTTAACAAATTCTTGTACTTTATCATCAGATGTAGAACCAAAAACAATGTTATCAACATATATTTGAGCAATAATAATACCAGAATTAAAGTGCTTAATGAATAAAGTTTTGTCTTCTCCCTCTTTCTTGTAGCCTTTTTCAAACAAAAAATTTGTTAACCTTTCATACCATGCCCTAGGTATCTATTTCAATCCATATAATGCCTTTTTAAGTTTAAAAATATGGTTAGGAAAATGTGAATCTTTAAAATCTTTAGGTTATTCTGTTTAAGCTTTCTCATTCAAAATACCATTTAAAAACACACTTTTTACATCAATTTCATATAAAGTAAAGCCTAAGAGATATGCAATGGCAAGAAGTAAGCGAATAGATTCCAATCTATCAAATAGAGCAAATGTTTCATCGAAATCAATGCCTTCAACTTGTGTGTATCCTTGGGTAATCAACCTAGTTTTATTTCTAATTATGTTACCAAATTTATCAGATTTATTCTTATAAATCCATTTGGTTCCAATCACATTAGAACTCTTAGGTCTAGGTACAAGTATCCACACATCGTTTCTAGTGAATTGTTCTAATTCTTCTTGCATTGTTTGTACCAAAAACTCATCTAACAATACTTCTTTAAAATTTTTAGGCTCAACTATTGAGGTAAAGCACACATATTTTACCAGATTTATGTTCTTCCTCTTTGTGACCATTACATCATCAAAATTACCGATAATCAGATCTAAAGGAAGATTTTTCTTTATCCTTGATGATGGTCTTTTCCTGATTGAATTGTGAATATCCACTAAAAGTTTAGTAGATGAAGTACCTTTCTATTCAGTAGATGTTACAACATCTGATCATGATGTTGTAATAGGATTGCCTGGTTCTGTAGTAGAGTCAGGCTGTATTGTAATATGTGAATCAAAACTAGGATCAACAATAGCTTCATCAGTAAGGCTGTGAATTTCATCTTCTTGCAAAAAATATGCAAAATCTTTAAGGTTATCAACAACAACATTAGCAGGTTCCATAATAGATTGAGTTCTTATATTATAAATACGATAAGCTCTACTATTATTTGAATAACCCAGAAAAATACCTACATCATTTTTCGCATCAAACATATCTAAGTGTTCTCGATCATTTAGGATGTAACATGTACTCCCCAAAACATGAAAATAGCTTAGGTTAGGTTTCTTACTATGCCAAATCTCATAAGGTGTTTTTGTTGTACCTGGGCGTAAATAGACACGGTTAATGATGTAACACGTCGTGCTTATTGCTTCAGCTCACAACCTTTTGGATAGCTTCTTACTATTGAGCATGACACGAGCCATTTCTTGCAGAGTACTACACCACTTTGTTGAGGTGTTTTCGGTACAGAAAATTCATATGAAATACCATATTCATTACAAAAATCAGTATAGATAGTATTTTTAAATTCTTTACAATGATCATTCTGAATTCTCACTATCCTACCAATATTGCAATTTTTCTCACTCTTAAGCTTTACACATAATGTTTTGAAAGCATCAAACATATTTGATTTCTCTCTTAAAAAATTTACCCAAGAGTACCTGGAAAAATCATCCACACACACAAAAACATAATGCCTACCTCCAATGCTTTCTACTTGAATAGGACCCATCAGATCCATATGAAGTAGCTCTAGCACCTTCGATGTTATAACGTGTTGTACAACTTTGTGTGTAGTCTTACAATTGTTTTCTAATTTGACAAGGTCCATATATATATCTGCTGACTTTTTACCAAGAACTAGTAATCCTCGAAAGGCACCTGTGGAGACAATTCTTTTTAATATTTTAAAATTTAAATGTCCCAATTTTCATGTCACAAATCAATCTTATTCACAAATACACTATTACAGGTTTGTGGATTAGTCAAAGTATAACAATTGTAAATGGATCTCAATCTTTCTAAAACAGAATTCCCATTTTCATTCATAACAATACATTTATCACGGGTAAAATTAACATGAAGATTCTGATCACAAATCTGATTTATGCTAATCAGGTTAGCCTTAAGTCCTTCAAAATGTAAAACATTCTTCAATCTAGGGAATCCTTCAACATCGAGAGTTCCTCTTCTAAGAATTCTTCCTTTCACATCATCACCAAACTTGACAAGGCCTGAAGCATCTTCCTTGTAATTTTCCAGTATAGATTTATCACCTGTTATGTACCTAGAACACCTACTATCAAAGTTCCAAGCATTAGTAGCACATATTTTAAATTAAGTAAATGCTCCAAAATAATTCAATTCAGAATTTTTAATCCAAACTTTTCTTGTTTTATTCATAAAGTCTATCTTTTTCCTAAGTATTTTTCTTTGGAAAGGAATCATATATGAAAAATATTTATTTTCCAAAAAGTTTATCAATGTAAAACACCGAGGTCTGATATGATCTTTAACTCCACAAAAGTGGTAAGTTGGAATAAACTTACCATACTTACCTGTCGGGCCAAAGGCTACTGATTTATGGTGTGTTGCAATATGATATCCGTGTGTTGCAACATTAGCACGATATTTATAATTTGTAATCATCTTAATCCTAGTAGCATCTACTTCATTTAATATAGCATGCAAAGCCTTAGAATTGTAATTAGCAAGTTTGTCATTATCAAATGACCAAGACAACTCTGGTTTAGGAATATCCTTTCCCTCTTCAACTTTAATAGTTGGAGAACTCTAACTACTAAGAATGGATCTCCAAGCTTTCTTATTAAGAGCCTTGATGAAGGCTTTCATGCGTGCCTTCCAACAGGAGTAGTTCGTGTCATCAAAGAGTGGAGGGTCTGAAATAGACATACCTTTGGAAATGAATGACATACTTGAAAAATCAGATCAAATATACTGTAAGATCTCATTAAAAACATTAGTGTCCCACTATGATACCAAATGTTAGGTTCGTTAATCAGGTATTACTGAATGTAATTAATATTCAATTAATTACATGAGGTAGTAATGTGAAAATTGTAAAAATAACACAAAATATTTTTACTTGATTCAGTTTTCTCTTGATAACCTACGTCTAAAGGGCCACACCTCGAGAATAAACATTATTAGCAAAGTTTGAATGAATATAAACACTAATTTGACTTATACAATAAAAGATTTCATCTTTTGATTGTCACAATGTAGATGTATTCCTTCACCAACGTATCTAGTGAGTATCACTCATCTTAGGTTGACTTCGTTATTTTGAAATCCTTTTAGGTGCTTGAAGTCGATTTTCTCCTGAAGACAATCAACACCTCTCCCGAAGCATTGTCACTCAAATGACTAAGATACCTCTTAAGTCTAAAATATGGCTAAAAGAAAAATATTTTTTTTACAACCGAAAAATACAATAAGTGGTCTCTACCTAAAGTTACTCTTGAGCGACCTTCAAATAGAGTAAGAGTACGAGCCTTCATGTGTATAACTTGCAAAATAATATTTAAGAGCATTTAATGTTGATTAGAAGACTTGTAAGAACAACCAAGTCCATTCCTAAACTCGGAAACTAATCTAGAAATTAATTGCTCATTCAATCCATACGTTGCAACATGATTTGTCAACTCAGTCATGTTGTAGCAGAAAAGGAAACTTCCAGATTTCTTTCTTGAAATAAAATAGTCAGTTACTCAGACCTTATTGACAACTAATGATACGAATTAGAGTAACTTTAAATAATGAGAATCAACAAAATGACAATATTGCACATAAAGTATTCATTTAAAGGAATTCTCTTAATGAAATATAGACATATACTCAAAACTAATTTTAGTAAGAATCACTTACTTATTCCTACACAATTGAATCCGTTTGTACATTAATATGATTAGATTTTTATAATTGACAACTAAACAAATCATGGTCTAAAGTATATAAAAGAAAAATACTGAAAAATATAATCATGTCAAATATTTAGTCACACGTTATAATATTACAATAAAACTAGTCATGTTGCAACGTGAAAGTTACTAGCAAATTTTTTGCTGAGGTTCACGATTAATCATTCTCAATAAGTTAGACCACAAAAAGGAACCAGTGTTAACTGGCCGATCCAGATTATGTCTTTCTCATTGGACAATTGGTGAACTATAAGAGCTAAAAGTCATAGTTGCTAGTACATACTGAACCATATTGTTTATCTACGTATGTATTCCAATAATTGAAAATTTAACATTAATCTGTTCTAAAGTTAGGAGAGTGAAAAAATAGACTAACTGTAAATATGTAGTCGTTATCATCAAAGTACTAACACATATAACTCATCATCAACAATAGTATACTTAGAGTCTTACAAATGCATGTACCAATTTGTAATTCCCATAAAATCGTCAACAATAATCATGATTCATATACCAAACTCATAATTTCGAGTGCGGTGGGGAAACAATCAAATTGTTTCCAAATAAATTCTGGTCTTTGAGCTGTCCCACCAAAATGGTAAAAATCACACGGTCACGCAGTGCTGATGGTTAATCCATTTTCATTTACAATCATCGATCATTTATCTTTTACTATTTGTTTCTTAGTAAGCATTGTACATTAATTATGTCGTTTATATGGCTATTTGTATATAATACTGACGCTAACATAGATTATACTGCTTTTCGAAATTAAACAAAAGCACTAGTATCTCTATATCTCTTATATTACTCCAAAATCCAACTTACTTCGTGTCGAAGGAAACACGAAAAGCTGCACTAATTGCTGGTAAATTAAAGCATCACACAATTCTTTATGCTACAATGAACTTTTGATGTTAGATTATGTAGCATACTTTTTTATAGGGAGAAAAATAAAAAGCACTAATTTATGTGCATATAAAATATATTCTCCTAGCCCACATGGGTTTGCAATCATCCGAAATATACGTCCTAACAACATAGCTTTTCGCATGGTGAAAATTGGCTTTGTAGGAGTTAAAAATTAATAAATAGATACAATAAATAAAATTATGTTCTACTTCTCTGCATATCGAATTATGGTTTATCTTTTGGCTGCAAGCCTGCAGCAACAAGAATGGGAATTATCCTCCTCACGTGCATGTTGCACGTGATGTTCCCCACAACCATAGTTGATCGACTGGTGACCGCTGTCATTCAAGAATAAATGTACTAACTTATCATATATATTTCTACATGACATGTGCCTGCGCATAGTCGCTAATTCCATAGATATTATTATTTATTTATTTATTATTACTTAATAGTGATTTAATAATTATAATAATAAAATATATAAAAATAAAAAATATATATTAATAATGTTATTTTTTTTTTATTATCTATTATAGAAAAATATATATAATAAATTTTTATTACCTAAAATTATACCTAAATAAAAAAGAAATACCCGATCGGTATCCTGTATATATCATACAAATAATACAATAAAATATATGGTTTAGTGGCAGTGACATACTCTTCAGAATTCTTTCATGATTTTACTATTTGACCATATATGTTTTCAATCGAAATGGCCAATACACAAGTACTCTCCCAAGTAAAATTAAGGATGTATAAGATTGTTGATGTATGTTAACTGTGGGCCACTGTGCTTGGCACAAACGCACATCGCGATTAGCCTGTGACAGTGAAATTAGCATTGTCTGGCCTTGTGTGGTTCGTTGACCCAATGAGAGTGATGTATTGTTTTCACTTTCAGCCACATGTTTCATGACCCTGATACTGATTTGAGTGCTAATTATATCTAATTTTCTGTTAGAAGTGACGCAATTCGACTTTTTTTTTTTTAAATGCATATTTATTATTTCATGGGTAGATGAAGCGTATAGTAAACAACTAATTATGACCATGTTTTATGGGTAGATGCTAAGCCTGCCGTGCTTTAATTTACTGTCTAGACTTATTTTAAAATTGAAATAACTTTTTCGAAAATTGACAAACAGGACCATTTTGAGACAAAACAATTCTTTGATGTTCTACCAAAAAAAAAAAAAAAAAAAAATTCTTTGGTGACTATTTTCCAAAATAATTATTTTAGGAATTTCATAATCCTAAAACTATGAGTCAATAGAAACAATTCCTATTAAAAAAATAGTCAATAATTAGTAGTAAATGTTATTAAGACTAATAATTAATGTTATTATGAACAAGATATAATAACAAGTACTACTCTTCCAAAAGCGAAAAAAAATTGAAAAATAGTCCCAAAAAAATTATTTTGGAAAAATAAAGGTGCTACTTTCGAGTGAAGGTGAAAAATTATTAGTTGCGTTATTGTGTCGCCATGGAGAAGTGAAAGATCAGAGGTAAAAAAAAAATTAAACAAAAAAAGACTCAAAATAGGCGTGTACAATGATATATTTTTTAATGGCTTTTTAACTAGATCACTGAATTCTGGATCTTAATTTACAAAATAGCCGTTTTTCAAACATTACTAAAAAATGACTGAAAATTTATTTAAAAAATAACCGTTTTTTATATTTAGCATATTAAAATATATTGATTTATTTTTTGAAAATTGATTTATTTTTTTACAAACTGATTTATTTTATAAAAAATTTATTTTCTTTATAAAAAAATAGATCAACCAAAAAACCACTATTGATCATTTATTATATATTGTCTTTTTTTTTTTTTTTTTCTAAGAGCAAGAAAGCAAATTATAGAAAGTTTTTATATCTAGAATGGTCTCCGTGTTTCCCTTAAAAAAAATGGACAAAAAAAAGGTCTCCGTGTGAAAATTCAATATTTTACGGTTGATGACTCCACAGTCATTTATGTGCTCAATCATTCATGTTATATATTACGATGTTTCAACCATACAGAGGCAAATGAGGTGCACGGGCATGAAAATCATGTCATTAGATTAGCACCGCAATAACTTTTTCAATGTTCATAGTCTGTATAATACTCAATAACCCAGAAAGTCAAGTTATCAAATTAACAATATGGACTCATTACAAATTACAAGGTACCAAACTAAGTAAAATAGAAAAATACAAGAATGGATAGTGATATAATATCTTATTATTAAAATGTTGCAACCCCTTTTTTTCCCTTTCATTGACTCCACCAACTCTTTTAAAAGGGGTACTTTGACCTGGATCACCCCCCCTGGGAATCTTTTTTCAACTATCATGAACTAGAAAAAATAACCCTTATTCTACTATAAATTAATTAGATTAAAGTAAGGATGACTATACAGGGTGTAGAAAGAGCTAGGTGACAATCTCATTGCAAACGGAAAGGTCCCTACCAAATTAAAGATGATTGGAAGCTCAAAACAGCTTTTGAGCTATGATTATTGTATCTGAAAGGATCTCTTCATCAGTTTTCCTTTCAATAGCTTATTCCAAGGAAGCCCATAAAATATTCAAAGTCAATAGAGTTAGTATGCACTTACCGTCATTGTTGTGATGTCAGCAATGAAAATGTATATACACGACACATCAGTTCTAGCAATGATGAGTACAACGATAATCAACAATACCAGTATAATAATATTTTTTTTGACGAATACCAGTATTATAATACAACGTGCCTTTTACACTCCATTCACGTAACTCTTCCCATTGAGCATCATCTGATCCTCTTCCTAGCAGACATAAACGTTCTAACTTTTCAAGGCCAAAAGAAGAAAAAATAATAATAATAATAATAATAAACTATATTATACTTCTAAAAGGAAGAAAAAAAATAATGTACTGGTGGGATAGCAGTTTGTGATCAATCTGCAGTTCTTACTGTCCCAAAGGAACCCAGTAACAAAGATTAACTAGTACAAGACTTATAAATGGCATGGCATGTAAATTTAACCACAAAAGATCAGCCAGGGTGAACAAAAGAAGAGTACGAAGTTTTAATTCAATAGGTACTAGTTGGATATTGCATTGGAATCAAATTGCTAGTGGAATGGTTTTTTTTTTTTTTTTGGAAAGCAAACATCTATGTCATTAAAATCTGACAACTGAGATCATCCAATACAACTGAGGAAATGGATAACGGTAGAAAATCAACCCACCACATGTCGCTAGGTTAATGTAAAGCCAAACCCGCTAAAAGATGGACCAATTTATTGCCTGAACGAGGCGTAAAACGACAAGACCCACATTTAGCGGAAACAAGAAGAGACTTAACAAAGTCCATCTTAATACGAAGTCATGGAAGAATCTTCTCAGGCAATCAGCGTGTCAAATGGAGTATCAAAGTAAAGGGATTCAGAGCCATAGAAGTGTTACTTAAACCTAAAGACTGCCACACTTTGAGCAGTACTCATGAGCCTCGATCAGATATCCTTCTGAGCTTCTACCATCAATTTATAGAGAGTAAATCCACCATGATGGCAGCCAGGCATTTTGGATGTCATGTTCTCCAATTCGATCTGAGTTTAGAACAAACTCATGAGTAATCTAAATATAGACGAAGTTTGAGATTCATAAATTATCTATAATGGCAAAAAAAAGCAGACTGAACGGATTCCAGTTAAAATTGTCTCCCTGTTATTGTACTGTCATATCTCTAACATGACGTTTCTACACCGGCAAAGAAATAAATTTGAACTCACCACTGAGACTGTATAGAGCTGAGTTGACTCAAAGCCATCTTGAGCACAAGAATACAATTGTTGGATTTCATTTGACTCGAGAGTGCATTTCATGAAGAAAAATGCAGCTGGTCTAACATTCAACTCCCTGCGGGATATACCAATGAAGACTGGCTTGCACTGCATGAGGATGCAAAAATCAAACATGGAAAATAGTTGCTTTCATGTATCAATTTAAGAACATCATTTCGCAAAATTGAAAATAGGCAAAAGCCTCTCAAAGCATGCACATTTGCAGACACAAATACCAACTATCTCAGGATGGATCACAAAAGATACTTTAAGAAAAATAACACTTTTATGTTCGTAAATAATAATTCTCTTGGTGTGATAGATTAGGTGCTGTTCTGGTTTTTCAAATTAAGGTGGACAGAAAAAAGGGGCATACTGGAAGAAAAATAAGATCAAATGAAGGGTTCTACATAGGACATCATTGCAATGCCTTTTAAGATGTAAGTTACTGGAATCAAAATTCATCTGATAAGCCAGACTCCCCACATCCCCACATCTAACCCTCCAAGTAATTTGTCTTAAGTCTTCAAAATTTAACCATACATAAGTTTAACGACTTCATCAACAATGCATTTTGGAAAATTCTGACTAAACTATTGTCTCTAATATGTTTCACTTGGCTGGGAACTACCTCTTGGCTAGGTCATGTGGCTTGTTAACATTGGCTCAATGAAGGATCTCGCTAGTTTGCCATATTTGCAAAATTGTGTATACACAAAATTATTCTGCTACACCAGCGCTGTTTGTCAAATACATCATTTTAGAAGAGGCTAAAGAGCACAGGTTGGAAAGAAATTGACACACCGGTCAAAACCCGATACAAACAACCGTCAAAATAAATGTTTGCTGTCGATCTACAGAGGAGGAGGAGGGGGGGAAGAAGAGGCGTGCTTTCATTTTTAGCTAAGAAGCTAAAACTTACTAGGGATGTTGCAGGTACTCCAGTTTCTTCAACAACTTCACGAATAATGCTGTCAAACATTTCTTGAGAAACCTTCTTGTTAATAATGTCAGAATTCATCAAGTTCTTGTCATGCTGGTGGCGCTCTATTCCAACTTCTTCAGGCTGTCAATCACCAAAGTATTCAACATTATCTCCAAATAACCCAGGAATAATTATCCATCCGCAAAAGGATGAAAGAAGAGCAGAAAAAGCTTATGGCTGCTAATCATAAAGTTAAAGAAATAACGAAGCAAGTTGAGTCTGTCTGCTAATCGTACAAATGCAACCAATCCATAATGACATGCAGTCTAGAAATGCAAACCTCATTGCCTTCGCCAACAAGATATCCATGACAGAACTTAAAAATCAAACCTCAAAGGTATCAAAAGATAGAAAATATACAATTTTCATTTTTCAGATTTAATACCTCTGGATGGCCCCCGGGAAAAACAAAGTGTCCAGGAAATTCCCCCACATTATAACTTCGTTTTAAGACAAGTATTTTCCCGTCAGACGTCTCAATGATAGCACCATTACCTAATGGACTAGAGGTGTGTTGACAACGTACAGAGTCATCTGAAAAGAGATTAGATGATACATTTTCCATCAATGTAATCAAGTAAAGAAAATAATTTCAGTAGGCATCCAAATTAAGTATAGCATTCATAGTTACATTATAAATCTGAATAAACCTGGAATCTATATTAATGAAATAGATAGTTCCTACATGTGTGACATATTTTCTCTAATTTCGTTTGGCAAATTAAGTGTTAGTAATTTCCGTAAAGTAATTCATAGTTTCATTTTTTGATATAAACAAATCAAAAGACTACCTCAGAAATGGCTCAAAATTTGAAGGAAACAAATTCAATGAATAGGAACTGCAACTTTGTGGGTTTCGTGCAATATCAAAGTAATAGTAAAAGAAAAAGGGAAAGAACTTTGGAAGCTCAGATTTTAATATTTTGGTTCATATTTCATATAAGCATACCTTCTGATGGAACCAGGAACTTTTCCCACGAAGGATTCAAGTTTGTCCCAACAAAAGTCCTGTCTAGCAATTTGGAGAATACTTGAGAAAATAGTATAAAGGAGAGGAAAAACATTACTATCGAAATTCTAGTGAAAAGTCGTGAATTGCAGACAGCATATATAGGTATTAGTTCTCAGAAAAACGCTTTAATTCTAAAAATTATATCAGAACTAAAAGTGAGACCCTGTATGCATGAACTTGTGTTTGTATGTGTGTGCGTGCGTGCGTGTGTGTGTGTGTGTGTGTGTGTGTGAGAGAGAGAGAGAGAGAGAGAGAGAGAGAGAGAGAGAGAGAGCAACCGATAATCTGTCAAACCAAGTTGGATGCATACATGAGACTCTTGATTTGAGCCACCCACATTGCTCAGCATATGTCCTCCGTACTGTAAGATAATTGATCGCAAACATTAATACTATATATATACACACACATGCTTAGTATAAGAACATGTTCTACATTGAATCCTTGATATCCGGAGGAGATTCGCATACCCGAAATTTATTTCCGTTGTATAACGAATTGTTTTTCTGAATCCTTTGATCCCATATCTAAAACAAACCAAACAAAACGAACATTAGGCTATAAAGCTCAGCTATACAGTCTACCAAGTGACCAATAGACTATCCCAACGTACCTCAACAAACCCAATTTGTAATCATATAATATAATCTACATAATAAAAATAACAAACTGAGTCCATAATCTGAAGATTAATGATGAACAACTACACTGTTAAAGAAAATTAAAGCAAACTCGCCTCAGAAATGGAATTCTCCAAATTGGCATCTGGGTGAGGAACTCTGTCGCACGCTTCGTCGAAAACCACTGACACCTTTTGCACCCACCAAAAACGACAAACAAACCCCAAGTAAGTGTATGAATTAGAGTCACTGGACATAGAATACAAGTATACGTGCAAGAGAGAAATACATGAGAGCCGAGAGAACCTGAGTCGGCGAAAGACCAGAAGGGCACGAGATCAGAAGCTTGTACGGAGGACACGTGCTCGTTACGGCCCCGGCAGTGATCGCGCCGGTCTCTGCGTTTTTCTCCACTGACATGGCGAGCGCAGACCAAGTGTTCGATGGAAGTCTTCAGAGGAGAAAAGTGGTGCCTCTGTTTTAGTTTCAGACAGCATTTGCCAGATAGATGCAAAGCACAAGGATCGCTGTCGTTTCCACTTACAAATCGAAAGTCACGCCGTGTAAATCACGTGACATGTGTCGCTGCAAAAGGGTTTATCAGTTTATGTCACGTATGGTTCCCACTATCTAATACGTGTAAATTTGGTTTTCAATCGCCGTGCTCCTAAATTTTTTGATTTTAAATAATTTGATCACTTAATTGTTTAAATTGTAATATATTGTTAAATATGTAATAAAGAACAAACGTGAATAGCACGACGTAGTATTTAAAAATATATTTAAAGAAAAATTAATTGAAAAAAATAATTTAGAAATGGAAGATACATTATTTGTATTTTGTAAGACTTTAAAAAGCTACAAATTTAGAGAAATTTATTCTATAATTATGTTTTATTTCGAATTTTCAAATTATCTTTTAAATATATTTTCAGATATCGTCATATTTTCTATAATTATGTTTTATTTCAAATTTTCTTTCAAATATATTTTCAGATATCGTCACATACTCTTCACGTGAGTTTTTTGTCAAAAGTTTAACAATAAATTACGATTTAGATAATTCAGGGACAAAATTACTATCAATCAAAAAGTTTGAGGGCATAATTGACACAGTAACAACTTGACTATTTATAAGAAATGTCTTTTTTTTTTTCTAGATCAATTTAAAAAATAGCCATTTTTTACACATATTTAATAAATGTATACTTTATGATTTTATTTTAATAAATGATCTTCTTTTAGTTAATCTATTTTTTTTAAAAAACAATTAATCAAATTTTCTGAAAAATAAATATATTTTTTTAAAATAAATTAATTTTATACAAAATAATTTAATATATTTTGATCTATTAAATATGAAAATGGTCATTTCTCAACTAAGTTTCAAAATCTGGCCATTATTTAACATTGTTTGAAAAAAGGGTTATTTTTTCAACTGAGTTTCAAAATTAAGCTATTATTTAACAGTATTTGAAAAAATGATCATTTTTATAATAGTGGTCAAAAATTAAACCATTTGGCTTAAATGCCCTTAAAACATCGATCACCAAATTGCCACAAGTTGAATAGTTTAGGAACTATTTATGCCATTAACCTCGTTGCAAAATGTCATTTAACATAATGGAGAGGAGATTGATTAAGGGCCAATTTTGTAGAGTTGTAGATTTAAAAAAAAAAACTTTTAGCTGTGCTGAAAGAAAAATCCGTTGTAGCATAAAATAACTGAGTGTTTGGTAAACTATAATTTTAAAGTACTATGATTTGAAAAAATTGTATTAAAATGTTTGATAAACTGTATAGCTGAATTGTTGTGCAAATATAAAATGACTAAAATAAATATCATTATACAATTATGCATATTTATGGAAACAACTTATTAATATTTTTTTTACAATTATGCATATTTGGTATATACTAAACATATCAATATCTTTTAAAAAAAATTGATATGAAAATAAACTCAATTAAATTAGTTACCCAATTAAATTTATTTTATTTTAATTTACCTTATTTTCATCTGAAAATAAAATTTCAAAAAACAATCAATTTGGCTACATTAAAATAAGTAATATGAAGAGCACTTTAGTCAATTATACTTTAAATATATTAAATTTTTTTTAACAAAATTAATATGAAAATAAATTCAATTAAATGTTTGGCATTTTTTTTTAAATGAGGGTATTTTAGTCATTATAATTTATTCATTAAAAGATAGTACAGATTCTTACATAATCTAAAAGTTTATGTTGCCTTAGACCAATTTTGGTTTTTGACTATAGCTTTACAACAATTATTAAATAATATTTTTAGGTATTTACCAAGCACCTTTTAGCTCACAAATTATTCAAAAAATACTTTAACTTATTAAAAAGCTAAACCAAACTGAGTTTAGAAAAAAGAAAAATAGTAATGGGATAATCCCAAAAATATCTCCTCTATTATCGCTAAATGCCATGTTTAATCTTCTATTCTCATAATTCTGAAAAATATTCTCTTTATATTTCAAAATAGGAAAAAAACATATTCTAACACTTTTTGGTCAAAGTTGAAATGTGAAATATTTAAAATACCCTTGCATATATTTAAAAATTTTATTACCAAATATTACATATTAATCTAATTAATTGTTTATTTTTAAAAAATAAAATCACACTTCTTTTCTTCTTTGTTTTTTTTCTTCAGATTATAGAAAAATATTGATAATTGTTTCTTTTGCAATAAACTTTATGTCATTTTTTTTTAAAGAAATCAGTAAAGAGGTTGTTTGGATATCAATATCACAAAGATATTAATATCATTTAGAAAAATATTTAGTAAAAAATTTAACAAAAAGAGAAAATGGTTACTTTTTACCTATTTAAGAAAATAGAGGAGATACTTCGAGTTTTATGAGAATAAAAGATTAAATTTGGTATCTAGTTAAAATAAAGTAGATATTTTTGGGATTATTCCAATGGAAAAGTGGCACATAAGGTCCACATGTAGATTTGTTCGGTGAGGTTTACAAGTTTTATTAGCATGTGATTTTTTAGTAGCATATTTGTCTTGTAGCATTGCTCGAAAAGGAAATTTTTTTTACCGATATCTTTAGTCAAAATTAAATAAATAGTCTATCTACTTCCTTAATCCTAAACTAAACAAGTAATTTAGAATATATATATTTTTAGATATAAATTCAAAATTTTGAGATTTAAGTTGTTTGGTTGTAGTTTTAATAAATAAGTTCATTAGTTGATCTTGGGCATTGAGGTCATTTTCAAATAAAAATTTAATAAAATTGAAAGAAAATTTATTATTAAGAATTAATTTTGACCTGATTTGAAAAACTAGGAGTATATTTTATATTTCTAAAAATATGTTGGTGGACACTGGCATTTTGCTAAAACACAAGGAGATTTTTGTAATTTTTCCATATTAAAGGCCAACTAGTAATTTATTGTTGAATTTGTATTTATCGAGTTTGTATTTGTATTGATATTTGGTTAGCACTTATTAGGAGATTTGATAAACACTCATGGCTCGGCTAATTTAGAATTAAGATCACTAACACATGTCTCATTTGTTTTCATTGAGAACCCGTTACATATTTTATTCACCCTATAAACTAGTCTAATTATCCTTAATTTAACTAATTTTTTCTGTTTCTTGCTCGCAAAATTTTCTACTGTTTTCTAAACTCAATATTTTTAGCCAAAATAAACTTTTTTTTCTTTTTAATATGATTTAATGATTTTTTAATCTTGAATTTGTTCATTGGTTTTTAACATTTTCTGTGAAATTTTTAAACAAACAAGTACAATCACGTACTTTCAATTCTATCAGGCAAACACATACATATTAGTACATGAAAATTTTCTTTCCAAAATTTTCGACGCATTTTTTATTAAGAAATTCGAATTTGAATTCATTTTTATCTCTCTTGATACTGTTGTTAATTCACGATGTATATTTGCTAATATTGCTGGTGATAGTCTTTGATATTTCTGTGCACATTTCAGGGGACCAAGAGTTTTCATAGCATACATATTTCCTAAGAAATCAAATAATGAAAAAGACAAATGTACCAAAGTTTCAAAAGAAATATTTTAACAACCAATTTCTTTTTCTTTGTCAAAAGGCTCACTAAAACAACAATAAATAACTTATAACATAATGTTGAAGCATAGTACATAAAAATTTCTTTTCCCTACACATAGTATTAATTTGCCTCGAGGACTACAAAAAGTGATGAAAGTACCCGTTCAACACCATCCCCCACTTCCATCTATTGGTCCCCTACACCTAAAAACGCATGGCTTTAAATTATTATTGGGCCCTATATAAGTAGCGAGCTAGAGATAATAGACTTAAGAGAGATATATAGGCAGTGATGCTTTTGCTGCAATGCCTAAAAAACTCCATTCAACTCCATATATAATGGAATGGTTATGAATCTGGGATTGCAGAAGGGTTTATGATTAGAGAAGGACATAATTTTTAAGCAGTCATCTTTTGGTATTAATTTGTGCTCTCTTTGTTGTTATGGTGGAAAACGACAGTTTTGCAGTCATGACTTCTAAAACATCTTATATAATAAGTTTTTTAGTATGTTTGGCCCAATGTTATTTACAAATTGATAAGGATACAGGCCCTACTTACTTCAGTGATAAGGATACATTGAAAAGGTAGAGCATAAAGATTGTATTTGATCTAGTACCTATGCAAAATGATAACGATATGGTGAAAGTTACTTCACTTTATTTGATGTCTAATGCCTTTCTTACTAATAGTCCCTCAGTGCAGCTACTTATATTCTTTGTTGATCTTGTTGATGATTTAGAATCATTCAACAAACATCCATGGGGAAAACTTTTGTAGGATGAGACGAGCGAACAGATTGTAGATTGTACTCTGTGCGAAAAATGAAGTGAAAAAAGGGAAGGTAGGGAGACACTATATTTTTTTTGGATTTCCAATGACATTACAGATCTGGTCCTATGAGACTATCCCTTTGCTTGCACAATATTAAGCCGAAAAGGAGAAGAAGTTGTAGTCAATCCTAAGAATTTTACATTGGACTACTGACATGGCACCAACAACTAAAATGTTGCAAAAGAGTGTCTTTTCTAATCCCAATGTGAATGAATAAGATGTTTATATTATATACAGATGATTTTGTGGCAAGTCATTTCATTTCTTGAATTTTCTATGACAGTCACAACTTTAGATAAGTGATTGTCTATCACAACTTTAGTCATTTTAGTGATTTTTTGTCTTATTGTGTTTGAGTGGATGTCATATTTTTAATATAGTTTGGATTATGCACTGAGTAAATTAATTTGATTTCCTTTGATCATTTTTCAATTGGAGGTCGTGCCAATGACCTCTACGGATGAAGAATTAGAGCATCTGTACATTAAAGCTATTTTTTCAATAGAAAATGACAAGGAGGATGGATTTTTGCTGAAGGGGAAACTTCTTTCAAAATCTGGTTTAAAAGAGAAGACTGTACTTGATGACCATGATGAAGAACAACCCCTGGATGGTAATATGCTTATATTGTCACGTATTGGAAAGGCTCAAAGGTTTGATGGTAAAGATAAAAGAGCATCAACATCTTCGAACTCAGACTTAGAGTCAAGGCTCTGTAAAGTTGAGGATGAGCTTGTCAGAGTTAACGATGAGATTCAAGGTTTTCGACACGACCAGAAGGATGTTAAAACTATTTTAAAAAACTGTGAAAATATGTAGAAGAAGCTGGTTAGTGTGCAAGAGGTAACAACTAGTGATGATACAAAAATAAGGGAGGGGAAGAAAGAAATGGACAAAAAGAAGAGTGAAAGAAACTTTGAAAATACTACTGTTGAGTATACAAAACAAGTAACAAGTTTGGGGGATGATGAGGTGGATAAAGAGATTGGCAAAGAATGTGAGAATGATAGGGTGTCTATTGATGAGAAGCAGGGAAAGGATTAAGAGGTTGAGAAAGAAGGAGAGGAAAAGAAGAATGGTGTTGATGAGAAAGAGATAGGCAAAAATATGGAAGTCGAACAACAAAGAGATGGAAGATGGAAGAAGAGGAAATAGTTGATACAAGTCCCATGTTTTCTACAACAGAGGTAGAAAAAATGTTTGGTGGTGCAACTGATGTGGACAAAGCTGTTGAAATTACAACTTCGTGTCTGATGGTAGGTGTTTATGCTTCGAGTCATAAATCTTGTGACTAGTAATTAAGAAAGTATAATGTTATCTATTTTGTCATATTCTTTGATTCTTAAAGGGACAAAGTAGGCATGGAGTAAGCCAAACATTAACCAAGATGAGAACCAGGTTTAAGAGAATGCCACACCAACTTCCATGATGTAGGAGGACGAGAAGGCAATATATGATGCAATTCCTATAGTTTTGAAGGTAACTTAACTTGATATTTTGTGGTTACAAGTCACAATTTTGTGACTCGGTTAACAATTCTAACTCAGTGTCCTATATTTTTGTCATTGTTGACTTGATATCTGAAGGACTTGATGAGGAGGATACAAGCATCTACTTCCCACAACATGGTTGGAAGAAAGAATATGAGAAATCACTATCGAAGGTAAATTAAACATTTGTGATTGTAAGTCATAATTTTGTAACTGTAAGTTCTGTGACTTACAGTCATAATTATGAAAAGATACCTTAATTACTTGGAATTTATTAGATCTTGATAGTATTTACTTAATTGATGAAGGGAGTAGAGGAGGATGCAAGCAATTCTCCAAAACAACGTATCTGGGAGAACGAGGATGATAATCCACTTGCTAAGGTAAATTAATAATTTGTGACAGTAACTTACACTTATAGTCATAGTTTGACACTCTTTGGTTGATTTATGAAGGGTCATTAGGAGGATGCAACAAAGAACCCATATCAACATGGTGGGAAAAAAGAACATGAGAAACCGCTATTGAAGGTAAATTAAATAGTTCTGATTGTAAGTCATAATTGTGTGACTGTAAGTTACAGAGTCATAGATGTGAAACGATGGCTTATTTACTTCGACTTTATGAGATCTTGACAGTATCTACTTTATTGATGAAAGGTGTAGACGAGGATGTAAGTAATTCTCCAAAACAACATGTTGGGGACAAAGAGGATGACAATCCATCTGCTAAAGTAAATTGATAATTTAATAATTCATGACTATAATTCATAATTTTCTAACTTAAGGTCAAAATGCCTCAATTAGTTTAACTTTATAAGATCTTTTACACATTTTTCTTAGTTTATGAAGGGACAAGATGAGCAAGATGCAAGCACTAGCACAGAGGAACATGCTGAGGAGAAAATGAAGAAGGTTATTTAATAATTTGTTACTTATAGTCAAAATCTTATGACCGAGAGTCACAACTTGTATTATCAATTGTAATTTCTATTCTTATTTTTACCATGACATTAAACAGAAGAAAGAAAAAGTGGTTATACAGGTGAAGCATGTTCGACGTACTACAAGGTGAGCAAGGGCTAGAGTTAGATTTTCTCCTTCAGATAGAGCGCTAAAAAGCACTGAAGAACATGTGCCCGCTAGTAAGGAGGTTAGGAAGTAAAAAAAAAAAACCAAGGACTAAATGGGGATTCTAAAGAAAATACCCTTTTTCTTTTGAGCTTGATGTAGAACCTAATTGACAACTATTTAAGGCCTTTGATAGTTTGATCAAAATAGGCCTTGTTAAAGGCCACCAGAGGATGTAAGTTTTCATATTAATGCAAATTATCTTTTTAAATGAATCGAAAAAATTATTAGCAATTATTGTTTAAAATTTGACTTCAATATGGGGATATACATGTAAAGTATGAATATCATAATTAGCATCTCATGAAGACATTGAATTTAGTTACCACCTATACTAACCAGAAGAGCTGGTTATATGTTCTTCATAAACCAAAACAATGATTGTGGGATGATGTAAGTAATAAATTGTTACATTTTCTACGACCAATTATATGATTGTTGATCACATACTATGTGACTGCTTGTCATAATAGTAGTTGAATTAATGACATGTGCTTTTTGTGCAGCATATATGTACTTACTTTTACTACTTGCAAAAGAAGCACAAGTACAATATAGACCAGTTTAGACAATTTTTCACCACAACAGATACATATTTTGCAAATTATGTTGAAACTACTTGGAACGAATTCAAGAATTCTACACTAAAAATAGATTAGGATCATCAATATGCTCTTCCAAAGTACAATCTTAGTGGTCGCTTAGTCTGCAGTTTTTTGTGGATAGAAGTAGATCAGGTGTACATTCTTGTGAATGTTGAGACACTTAAGCACTGGATTCTCTTAGTCTTGGATCTATCAACAAGGACTATCATAGTATATAATTCCCTAAAGGGCAATGAAGATGATGACACTATTATCACTGAGAAGATAGAACCAATTGCTACTCTTTTGCCAATTCTGCTAGATTTTTTTGGCCTCTTTATTGAGATAAAAGATGACTAAGGTTTTGCTCTATTCAAAGTTGAGCATTGTCCCCACAACCCACGATAAGATAACACGTATGTAATTTATGTTCTATTTTTTGTTTTGTTTATATATTGTCATACTTGTCTTGAAATTGGTTTTCAATTTGTTTTGTGTAATAATAGTGGGGACTGCAGAATATTTGTCATAAAGTATATTGAATATCTCATGCATGGGTATGCAATTGCAGAGGTTACTTAGAATAAGATGAAGTTTTTTTTGTTGGAAGTTGACATTTGAGCTTTATTCTCATGCAATGGACAAAGAAGAGAATGAAGTTGTTAGTGACTTAGAGAGAGATTAACTATATTTAGTCTTTTTTTTGTGGTCTTTTGTTATGGCCAAGTAATTAAGTTAAGATAATGTACTTAGAACCATTGTTTTGTGACTCATGTGATGAAGTGCAAGGCCTGAAGTATTGTTATTATTCAGTAGAACACGATAACTGTGTAGGTTTTATATTATTTTGTTATTATTGATCACAATTTATATGACCCTAAATCCCATTAGAATATAAAGTCTGAAATATGAATTATGTGCAGCTTCTTTATAATTTGTCATTGTTCAAGTAATGAGGTAGTATTAATTGTAAGATTTCTGTGACTTTCAGTCACATACGTTTTGACTCAAAGTTATAATATATTATAAAAACTGTTTGAAACAGGTGTATAATGTTAATTCTATATATTTTGTAACTTCTAATCACATTGTTGTATAATATGTGGGGAAACAAGAATCCAATGACTAATTGTATCACTTAAACAATTCAAGATGAATTAGGTACATATTTTTTTTTTTTTAATCATTTGTCACTATTCAAGTATTAAAGTAGTGTTAATTGCAAGCATTTTGTGACTTCCAATCACAGACCTTTTGACTCCAAGTCACAATATATAATAAAAAATGTTTGGAAGGTATTACATGATTTCTTAAATTGTTAGTTAGTCAACATCCTTTTGGAAACAAACAATTAATTGTGTGACTAACCATATTAACATGAATAATGTTACTAAACATCCATTGAGTATTAATTACTGAAAGGTCCACTAACTATAATTATACATTACTATTGGTATTCACTTGTAACTATCTTAAAATATGTGACCCTAAATCACAAATTGTCTGATACTAGGTCATATACACTAATTATATATTTGAAGACAATACTAGTCATACATTTATTCTAGAATGGGTTCCTCCTCCGTAATTGCGTGTACATAATGGGATCGAATTCTTGGTAGTCTACCTATTGTGCCCATCTTGGCCGCATCATTAGCATTTTTGCCTAGAAGCCTTTTCACCATTTGAGAGGGTCCTTTTCTTCTTTGGCTGACTAGTTGATCTAGCTCGCACAAGTGGTGGTTTTACCACATAGTTTTTTATCTCTTCTGGAATTGTCCAATCAGAAGGGTCACCAATAGAGTGGATAACTCTAGCATAAGTGGATAGCAACTTCTCCTTTTTATAGTAGGGAGATATATAATTATAAATAGAAAAGGCTTGAATTGCACAAGCTATCATTGCATATGCACATATAAATTGGTTGACTTGAAATTCTCTACTTGTACAAGTTTGGTTCTCAAGATCAACAACATATGACCTGCATTCTCTATCCACCAACTTAAACTTAAAAGCACTTGATGGATTCACCTAAAATCTAAACAATGGTACAAGTCATGCAAACTGCAAGTAATTATGCAATACAGAATAACAAATTGAATGACAATAAGGCATACAAATTATATGTATATTGCTAGTCACAAAATTTATTATTATAAGTCATTGAATGATAATATGCGAAACATATTATGCCTATTGCCAGTCGCAAAATTTGTGATGCGAAGGCACAGAAAATAATAAAAACAACACATTGTCACAAATTGAATGAAAATATGGCATAAAAATAATGTATATTGCCAGTTACAAAATTTATGACGAGAAGTCACAGAATATAATAAAAACAACACACTGTCACAAAATGATTAATAATATGGCACAAATATAATGTATATTTTCAGTTACAAACTTTATGACGAGAAGTCACAAAAAATAATAAAAACAACACACTATCACAAATTGATTAATAATGTGGCATAAATATAATGTTTATTACTGGTCACAAAATTTATGACGAGAAGTCACAGAAAATAATAAAAACAAAATAAAGATCATAAGTCATCGAGTGTACTTACAATCATTCCAATTGAGGTAGCATGAATCTCTAATAAACAACTTTCTTGATTTGTAGCTAGTATTGTGAACATCCCAGCAACAACAACAAATTGCCTATTATAGAATCATTGCTGCATCCTTCCTCTTAAAAACTCAAGTAACTTCCTAACCGAAAATTCTTGAGGTTTGACATCCATTGCATTGAATGATTCAGTATTACTGGATGTCATAATAGAGTACCTTCTAGTATTAAAATGGCAATGTGTTGGATGCAAGATACTCACGGATGCTCGGATCCTCAAAGTCAAGGAAATTCATATAATTCTTCTACTCTCTAATAGTATATGCCTTGGGAGCCTTCACAAACTTTCACTTTACAACTTTTGGCACGTTTTTAAATTTTTTCCTTACATTATTCAGCAAATGATGCATGCAAAAGCCATAATAAGCATTAGGACACACTTCACCAATCACATATGTAATGGTATCAGCTTTATCAAATATTATTGCGAGATCATCTCAGTTACCAATTGCTTCTTTTAACTTCTTAGACATCAGTCATCAAATTCTCAGAGTCACCAATTTCAACTATCAAAGGGAATACTTGCTCGTTTGCATCCATTGCACATGTAGTAAACAATGTCTCACAATAATAAGACTTCAAGAAAGATCCATTAACTATTATCACAGGTCTATAATGTGGCCATCCTTGAATGAAAGTTGACATGGACATGAAAAAGCACTTGAAGTGTTCTACCATTCCTTCTTCATCTTTTATCTCCTCCATCTCAAGAGCAAAAATTAAGCCAGGATTTTTAGTTTCTAATATGTAGGAAAAAAAGGCACTAAAGCATGAGACTCTACATCTGATCCTAATAAAATCTCCAATACCTTTTCTTTGGTCTTCCATGCTTTTTTGTAACCCATATTGATGCCATGCTCCCTCTTAATTTCATCCATAATATCATTAGTCCCAAAAGGGTTTCTAGCAGGGTTTGAATAATGGTACTTGATCATGTCACCAATTATGTAACTAGTAACTTGTCGATACTTTCCTTGCCTACTATAAACAGAGTAAGTATACATAGAATTGTACGTACATCAAATTATAAAGTGTAAGTTGCTTTTAGAAATTGACCACATATCTGCCACATAGTTTGTGCCAATCAATCACAACATTTGTGACCTTCTATCACACTTATTATAAATATAAAATTCATTTGAATATAGATTCACTAGAATACCTTTTTATTTGGAACATAGCAGTCTGTTTGATTTGAGTTGCACGTACGAACCATTTGCAATTATCATCAAAACACACAACGTGTAAAACTTTTTTGGTTGAAACTCTAATTTTGAATTGAAAGTGATTACTAATTGCAAACTTGTGTAGATACTTCTATAGTTCCCCTTTATTGACATGCATTGTATGTGTTCTTATCATAATCGGTGATAAAGATGAAACCATATCTAGTAGTTTAGAGAGGATGGCATCACCTGAACTCATAAGACATTATGCATTCTCAGAAGGAATACCTCTATTGATTAAGGAAGTTCTAGCTTCCCACCTATACTTAGACTGATCACGAACCACAGATCGAGTGCTATTGCTTAGTGCAGTATTGCTTCGTGCATCGTTGCTTGGGAAAACATTGCTAGGTGCACTATTGGTTGATCTATTAACTTCTTCTACTTCAGGGGGGTGTTTGAAATTAGGACTATTTTCTAATCCATCGCCAGCATACTCGGCATCAAAAGAAATATGTGGCTCCTCTCAGGTTTGAATCAACTGATGAGGGGGCTGACTTCGACTGGGTGGCATAAATATCCCTTGCATTGTCATTGGTTCGTCAATTATATCTATACAAGGTGGAAACTTGGTCTTGTCAACTTCATTTCTTTTGAGCTCCATGTAAACTTTAATGGAACGGTCTTTGATAATCTTCATAGGACAAAGTCTGACGTCAACAACATATTTCATCTCTATCGTATGGTGTTTAAGTCTCAACTCAAGAGCCTCATATACAATTTCTAATAAACCGACATAGGTTGCTCCGCTAGGAACCAAAATACCGGTAGTCTTCATTCTTTGATAAATGTTATTATTATTCCAACTACCATTATAATTGAGTAAAGTAATAACTGCCTATATTTGCAAAAAAAAAAAAAAAACAATGTCAGTTTATAATTAAAAGAAACTATGACAATCAGTCAAAAAATTGTGACAATCAGTCACAAAATTAGTTTCAAATTTTGGTTACTTTTAAGAAATTGTGACCATGTCTCTCACTTGTGACAATCAATCATAAAATTTTGACTACTTTTATATCCGAAGTTAGTAATTGTAGAAAATAAATACAAACAAGGTGTTAGAGAAGGTGTCACAAATTATGTCACAAAATTTGTGACACTTTATAATCACAAAAAATACTCTCACAAATTCAGTCTACTTCCAATCACAATGTTATTAAAGTATGATGATACATTGTGACAATCTACAACTGTCACAAAATATTAACAAACAGTCGCACATATATTAATGCTAAATATGCATTTATGACTGGCAATATACATTCATGACACAAACTCTTACTTTTACTTTCAATACTAGTAAAAATTTCAAGCAAATCTATTATGACCTTATAACCTTAGTCATTACATTCTAACTTATGACCTTATACAACCAGTACCCACTTAGCTTTAACAACAAATAAGAATAGTCTTATGGAGAAAAATGGACCTGAACCAGAAAGAGAGATGGCTAGAGAAGCTTCTAGTTGAACCCAAATACACAGTTGGGAGGAGAAGCTTTGAACTAAATGAGAGAGAGATGCATGGATAACTTTCTTCGAGTTGAACCCAAGAAAGAGAGAGAGAGAGAGAGAGAGAGAGAGAGAGAGAGAGAGAGATAACCGAATTTGAGTTTGTGGAGAAGAGGAAGAGAGATGGCCGAATCTGACTTTGGCAAGAAGGGTAGTATGTTTTAGGAGGGAAATAGTAGGAAAAGAGATGTGGTGGGAAAAGTGGACAATTTTTAAGAAAAATATTAATATATGTCATAAGGGTTAAATTGGAACACTTTTTTTTCTCTCTCCAAAATATAACTACAAAAGTCATTTTCAAAAAGTTAACTAAAAAAAGTCATTTTGCCTTAGAACTAGCTATCAATTTCCCCGTCGCGAAATAATGGACCAGGTTGAAATTGTCCAGGTTGTCGTGGGACATTATGGATAACTCATTTATTTTTTCATCATTAGATGCATTGCATGTTATTGCACCACACATGAGAGAACACTATAATTTGTATGTTGATTTCAGAATTGAGGGTTTGAATTAGGTAGGCGAGTTCATCGGTTCAATATTGATTTTTTTTTCTTTATAAATGGCACCTTATTTGATCCGGGAAAAGAATCTAACCCATCCAATCAAAAATCCACAAAGAATCATGATTAAATCGGTTAGAGTACGGGAAGTTCTAAATTCATACAATTGACTATATACATTCATTATTTTATCCTAATAAAAATTATAACAAGGGACAATCTAAGAATCTTTTAGTTTTGAGGATGATAATCCAAGAATTAAATAAATTTATTATATTTACACAGTAAGAGTCAGCTAGCAACACGAAGGGAAGAGGGAAAAATATCAATCACTTAAACCATATTAAGGAAATATCAAAATGATATATATAAAATAACTGAGATTTGTTTTTTTCTCTTTTGAAAGAAAAAATAATTATTTGTGTTCATATGTGTTGTGCGATCTAAAATCCTATGTCAGGTTACATGAGTAAGATTAAGTGCGACCTCATCCGAAAGAGTTGCATGCGACTTCCACCGCATAAGTTATGTGCGACCTCCTCCGAATAGGTTATGTTCGACCAGAATGAAAAGGAGACTAGTCTACGCTTCGTCAAACGGGTAACCTACAAGGAAAGGGAAACAAAAGTTTCTCTTTTAAGATCGACTAGTTACCCAATTTAAGTGATTACCCAATTATATTGTTACTCAAATTGTATAGTTACTCTCATCTAAATAAAGGGAGTTCAATGCTTCGGGGTGATCTGGGACTTTTTTTGATCTGGGGAGGCTGAGGAATTCTTGAGAGTATTTTCTTCTTCTTTCCGGACGACACATTGTAATTTTGAGTTCTTGTAATTCTCCAGAAAATAGTGAAAAACAGTGGACGTAAGCTCATCTTTTTCGGAGCTGAACCACTATAGAATCTTTGCCTCTTTATGTACTTTGATTAATAACCCTTTTCACACAAGCTACATCTCGTAATTTTTCTAAATTTATTGTTGACAAAACCTCCATCAACAATTGGCGCTAGAAGGAGGGCTATTCCGGCAAAAACAGTTTGTCAAATTTCGCTTTTTTAATAATGGCAAACACCAAAAATACTACCAGAGTCACCCGAACTAGCCAAAACCAACCCCAAAGCATTGCTGCTGTATAGGCAGACCCTGCTCAGGATCAGCCAACCATGACTGCATCAGAAAACCTTTCTTAGAGACAGGATCGTATGGAGGAGACACTGGTGAACTTTCAGTAAATCACTAACCAGATCAATGACTCCCTACGACGACTTACTGAAGGGCATATGGTGACCCCACCACAGCACGAACGTCTCAGAGAATGTCCTGCTCAACTACCTGAGAAAGGAATACAGATCCTAGAGATAAGGAAACGCGACCAGCCAAGAACCCAGCAAGAGCATCATGAAGATTGCATCTCAAAAGGAAAAGACAAAGTCGTAAACTTGCCTCCAGAATCTGGTACAGAGAGTTCAAGTACTAACCGTGATCATGGACAACCTTCTTGCAAATCCACTGGTAATCAAAATTGCTTAAATAGCGAACAAAAATGACAATCAAGAAGCGTCTTCGAAAGGATCAGCAGAGAGTCGAGACAAGATCCTACAGACCTAAGACAATACTTGGAGCGGCGACGTAGTCATGAACGATTTGTATCACATCATAACGACCAAAGCTGATCTCGTCGCACTATTTCGCTGGATTCCTCTCACAGATCGTAGAAGACTCTACCTGACTAACCCGCCATACATCGAGATAACGATCAAAGGCCGCCCTTGCCACCAGCAAGAGATAATGCTCTCCCTCTGAATGTCGATGTCCACAATTTAAGGATCGCATTAAACGCACTTGCTGGTTAGGACGATGAGCTCACTGATGGGTATCGTCAATCGCCATTTAGCGAGGAAGTTCGAGCTACTGCCATACCTACTGGATTCAGATTTCCCACCATAAATACTTTTGATGGGAAAACTGATCCACAGGACCATATGGATCACTTCAGCGACTTGATGGAACTCCATCGTGTTAATGATCATGCACGTTGCAGATGTTTTGCTGTAACTCTCTCAGGAGCAGCAAAGAAGTGGTTCTAAGGACTCAAATCTGGCTCAATCTTGTCCTGGCAACAACTTCAGACGGCATTCTTGAGATAGTTCCAAGCTGCAAAAAATTTCACTATTCCACTTGTTAGCTTGTCTGCAATTCGACAAAGTCCAGAGGAAACTCTACGATCTTATCTCAATCGATTCACCTCAGAGTTAGCAAAGGTCAACAACCCACATGAAGGGGGAGTTTTAACTCTCATGATGGCCGGGGTGCGACCAGAAACTAAACTCTGGGAGGAATTACTTGAGTGAGAATGTAGAACTCTAGAAGACTTCAACCGAAGGGTTGGTCAGTATTTGAGGGTAGAATCTTCACGCGAGAATCTTCAAAAGAGAAAGAAAGAAGGAAGGAAAGATGGTACTAAAGATGCGATTATGACCAACAATAACGTTAATAAGAAAAACAAAAGGAGTAATGAACAGTTGACGGAGAATCAGCCTAGACCTAAAAAGCAGGAGATTTCAAGAGCTCCCATGCAGTTCAACAATCATACCGAGTTAAACGCGCCCATAGATCATATCTATGCGGTCATAAACTAGCAGGAGCGATACCATCAGCCGGAACCAATGAAACGGGACAGAGTAAAGTGCGACCCCAATAAGTTCTGCTGGTATCATAATGATATTGGACATGACACCAATAATTGCTATGCCTTGAAGGATGAAATTGAAAGATTGATTAAAGAAGGGCGACTGCGATAATACACCAGGCAGAACGATGAAAGGCGAGAAGAAAACCAACAGCAACCTCCATAAATTCAACGTGAAGTCTGAACTATCTTTGGAGGACCGCATGTTGGCGGAAATTCAAAAAGGGCTCAAGACAGGTATGCACGAGAAGCTCGACAACAGCCATTGACTAACATCATACATCTTGAGCAGCGACCACGCAAGCTTCAACGAGTACCGGACATGGACATTACCTTCACAGAACAGGACGCAAGGGAGGTCCATTATCCGCATAATGACGCATTGGTCATAAAAATTAATTGTGGAAGCACGTAGTTATGGCGAGTTTTGGTTGATAACGGGAGTGCTGTTGACATCCTATACTACGACGCCTTTTAGAAGATGGGGTTGAATGAGAGCGACTTGAAGCCTACCATCACTCCGCTCTATGGTTTCACTGGTGACAGCCTGATGCCTATGGGCATGATTGAATTAATGGTTAATGTTGGAACCTATCCTAGAGTTTCAATGATAATGACCCAATTTTTGGTCGTAAATTTCCCCTCCGTATTCAATGCTGTGCTGGGAAGACCGACACTGAGGGAACTTCGAGCCGTCACTTCAATCTACCATCTCACTATGAAATTCCTGACCCAACACGGGATAGGCGAGGTGCAAGGAAACCAATATGATGCGCGGACTTGTTATAACAACTCGTTGAAACTCGTAGCAAAGGATGCGATGCCTCGCACAATGATGGTCCAGCTGCCAGAGGAAGCGTCAGTCGAAGCATCGAGCAATGCGTCAGTCGAACCGTAAGTTAAAGCGTCAATCGACACGACCAGCGAAGACTTCGATCCTCGAGTAATAGACGAAGAGGTCAGAATTGGACCCATTAAAGATCTGGAGGATTTATCATTCAACATTTCTTCCAAGACTTTAAAGATTGGAACGAAGATTCAAGAGCCTGTGCGAGCATCGTTGGTCACTTTTCTGAAATCTAACTTAGATGTCTTTGCATGGCGACATTCGGACATGGTAGGGATTGATTTGAAGATGATATGCCACCGTCTTAACATAGACCCGACAAAGAAGCCTGTACAGCAGAAAAGAAGAACTATGAATCCAGAACGTTACGTTGCGTTAAAAGAGGATGTGGAAAAGCTGCTCGAAATTGGATTTATAAGGGAATCTTTTTACCCTAAATGGCTTGCAAACCCGGTTTTGGTGAAGAAACCTAATGGGAAGTGGAGAACATGTATCGATTTCACCGATCTCAACAAAGCATACCTGAAGGACAGCTTCCCCCTTCTGAGGATCGACCAGCTTGTAGATGCGACATCGGGGCATGAACTCTTAAGTTTCATGGACGCGTATTCTGGATATAATCAAATCCCCATGTACGAGCTAGA
>JXTB01000075.1:373695-438995 GCA_002914805.1 Parasponia andersonii
TTAAAACTGAATAAGTTTTTCCGAGAACAGACGAAGAACAATAGGAGAGAAGAAATGTACTAACCTTTCTTCGAAAGCAGAGGGATTGAGATATGGTCTGAACTTTGTCGTAGAAGATACTGGAACTGTACAAGCTGAAGAACGAAACGGAGCTGTAGGGTTTACTCTGAAATACTTCGAGATTTTAGAGAGATGGAAAACGAGATTTATAATGAAGAAGCAAATGCAGATTGATTTTTGATATTTATTTCTCGAGCATCGCTAAATCACAGCCGTAGATCAAGGTATTTGATTTTCAGATCTAAAGGCCGAAGTTCATGCGAGATTTGATTTTTTCTGAAATTAAATCAGTACCTTTCAAAATTTGAAACGATTCGGTTTAAAGACGACAGTTGGCATCATCGCTATCCTTAAGTCTCCTTGAGTTCTGCTATTATTCTTAGAAAAGGCGACACGTATTTTCATCTGTCAGAAAAAGGTGCATGTGATCTTGAGAAAGGTGAGATTTGAGATCTGGAGACTCTTTGACTCTTCAAGGATCTCAAGTCTAGGTTGTGACGTCGCATTTTTTAAGCTCCCACTTACATTAGAATGAAGCTCTATTTTGTCCTAAAGAACTAATGGAGCTGGGGGGCAATTGTTATGCAGTCTAAAATCCTATCTCAGGTCGCATGAGTAAGATTAAGTGCGACCTCATCCGAAAGAGTTGTATGCGACCTCCACCGCATAAGTTACGTGCGACCTCCTCCGAATAGGTTATGTGCGACCAGAATGAAAAGGAGACTAGTCTACGTTTCGTTAAATGGGTAACCTACAAGGAAAGGGAAACAAAAGTTTCTCTTTCAAGATCGACTAGTTACCCAATTTAAGTGATTACTCAATTATATTGTTGCTCAAATTGTATTACCCGATTGTATAGTTATCCATTCTCACAATTAGGAATATTGAGTTACCCTTATCTATAGAAAGGGAGTTCAATGCTTCGGAGGGATCTGGGACTTTTTTTGATCTGGGGAGGCTGAGGAATTCTTGAGAGTGTTTTTTTCTTCTTTCCGGATAACACATTGTAATTTTGAGTTCTTGTAATTCTCTAGAAAATAGTGAAAAACAGTGAACGTAAGCTCATCTTTTTTCGGGGCTGAACTACTATAAAATCTTTGCCTCTTTATTTGATTTGATTAATAACCCTTTTCACACAAGGCACATCTCGTAATTTTTTCTAAATTTATTGTTGACAAAACCTCTACCAACAATACGTATATATTAGAAATAGATATATTATTTGTGTTCATACGTACATATTTATGTTCATATGTAGATTCTTGAAATGGTATCGTAAGAGCAAGAAGGAAAAAAAAATGCTCCGACCAAAACAATATTGAAAGAAATAAATGAGAAAAAACAAAAATCATCTTTTACTTTTTTTTTTCTTTTATCTGTCAATTTATCTTGATCAAAAGTTTTATGTTATCTTTTTGAAAGAAAAAAAATGGATGAAAAATACAGGAAAAAAGAATATGAGAAAATTAGTGGGTAATTATCCAAAAAAGAATAAATAAATACATGAACTTAAATTTTTCATTAAAAAAATCAAAGTTAGTTAAACTAATTTAATAATAGCTTAGGTTCCACATTTGTTGTTGATTTCCATCATTATACAACAAATAAGGAATGTACACAGTAAAAAAAATATTTTTAGAATATAATGAATGTACATAGAAAAAATAAGATGATAAAAAAACTGAATGTACATAATCAAATTTTTGATGAATTTAGAGCTTTCCTTTTGATAATTTATGCTAAACATCAATATTCGAGCATTGTAATTTGTTTTTTAAAGTAATAATAGGATACTAAAATCTTGTGCCAATAATAATTTGACATACATTTATATATATATTTTATCCATTTTTTATTTAAGAATGGGACCACATTATTGAATTTGATCATTTTTTTTTTCTTGAGTGAATTAGATTGGATCAATTTTGGTCTGCTATTTTTAAGTTTTGAACACTCAATAATTAGGTTTCACTTAGAAAAAAAAAATTAAGAAAAATATAATAATTAATGCATGTGCACTAGTAGTGCTAATCATTCCAAGTTGGATAAAAGCATGGTTCATCTATCACAATACAACTTATTGCTGATTATTATAACGAAACCTACACTATTATATTTTGTAGTATCTATGTCACTAATTTCACGTCATTTCTTTCGGAGAAAACGATGTTATGCAGTAGCCAATCACATCACTTACGAGGAAAGAGATCTGATTGACCTTTATAGGACAAAGGGAAGCTTTTCACTTTTATAAAAAAAATTAGAAATAAAAAAAATAAAAAAGGAAAACTCTAATATTTCTCCTCTCCCTTCCAGAATGCGTCATATCCCCATCCTATCCCATCTCCTTCTCTACCGCTAGCCACCCACGCTCCTCACTGCTGGCTATCCAAACTCCTCAGTACTCACTACCTATTCTCCTCATTTCCCCTACTCCTCGCCACCCTATATCGTCCTCCATTCCCTCTGTGAGCCGCATGAATTGTGTCGATTACTCGTGGTTCTTCCATCTTCACTTGCAGTCGATGTCAATGCTTGCTTCAGTTGGATTTCCCTTTAAAATCTTCAAGCACTCAATCTCCTCGCCCTAGAAAATGAAAAAGTGATAAATGGTATTCTTTTCTTTCAGGGTCTTTCCAACCCATGTCATTTTGGTACGGAGGAGGCCTAAAAATTGCGTTGGGGCTTTCTAACCCAGTTCCAAACTGACATGTCAAATTGGTGTTTTATCAGTTTTTGAATAGTGTAACGCCAAATATGGTGTGGCACTGTTCATATTCCATTGCTTTTTTTTTTTTTTTTGTTTCATTTATTTTAATTACAAAAATATCCCTCCCAGCTTTGGTTATTAATACTGGACTCTAAGTATAAAGTTTTTTAATAAAAAAATTATTACTTTTTGGTCCCGTAACATAAAAAACTTTATTTTGAGTCCCGTATTCTTATTATTATTTCATGATTAATTTCTATGGAGAAAAATTAATCTATAAATAATACAAATACTAATTACAATAAAACTGAAACATTTAATATAATTGAAATTATATATCATGTAATACACACTATATAAAAATACCAAATATTTAAACCAACAATAATTAAAATACATAATATTCAAATTGAACTTGAACAGAAACATAATCGAAAATAGATAAATGCAATAACATTATAGAAATTAGATTAATAATTTAGAAATCTAGTAAATCATCTCCCAAATGTCCAATATCTGTAAAATATTGATTACATGTATTAGTGGCAAAAGAATACCCTCCTTTATATTGTTTTTGTTGGTTTCTTTTGTGAATGATTCTTGCTTATTTAGTTTGAAAAAATTCACTCAAGTTTGGATTAGAGATGGAATTTAAGTCTTTTAGTAGAATTTTGTTTTCTTCTTTCCACTCTTTGAAGGCCATATTTTGCCTATACATGTTTATTTGATGTTGTTTGTCTAAGTTCGTCTTTTTTAATATCTCTAAAAGTTGTCGAATATCTTCATTGAGTTTCTCCATGGTAGAAGACATTTCTTCATACTTTTTTCTTTTTAATTTTGCTTTCTTTACCCCAACAGGTCGTTGAGATGAAGTAGCAATGATTCCATCATCATCGAAATTGTGAAAATATAATGACAACCCAGGAGATGTTGATATAGGTAATTCAGGAGTGGGATTATCTAACTATGACGAGTCATAGTTCATAGTTTTCCTTCAAGCAATTTGTCGGGCAATTGGGACATCATCTTTAAATTTTTCATAATCTTTGACAATATTCCAAATATGATAAAATCTGAAGCCTTTCTTGAATAACTGTTTCGCTCGACATAACTACAAATTGTTGTATTTTTAAGGTCATATAATGAATAATACTATTTATAATATGAAAAAAAAATAATACTAAATGCTCACAATATCTTCTTCTGAAGTACCACTTAGATTCATATTCTGCACTTATTTTAGACACCTATTCAACTTTTTTGTTTTAGCAATCAAAGCCCCCTTTCAAGATTGAAGCGATCGTAGGTTACGATACTCCATGTTCTTGTTTCTTGCTTCGTTGTATTTTTGCTCCACGCAGGAGCAAAAGGTATTTATAGATTAGTACCTACCCATAATAGGGTCTTGAGAAATATCTAAATACACTTGAGTGAGGATCATATCTTTACTAACACTATATATAATAGAGTGGCTAGTCATTTTTTTATACTAGTGGATAGCTAGAGAATGGAAATGGTGTAAAAAAATGAAGATATGTTTTGAATGTCTACAACTAAAGGCTATTTTTTATAGTAAGACTTGAAAGAATCTTTTCAGCATTGCTAGCTCCAATGCATCAAGATAGGAAATAAGAGGTGTCATAAATAATTGAGGCATCTCGTCAGATTTTTACTTGGCCAATACATCAAGACTTGAAGGTAGGAGAAGTCAGAAATAATTGACAGCTCCCCTCAGCACTTCACATGGCCAATGCACCAAATCTTGAAAATAAGAGAAGTTAGAAACAATTGATAACTCTCATAAGCTTTTCACTTGGCCAGTACACCAAGTCTTGAAAATAAAAGAGTCAGAAATAATTAAGGCATCGCCTCAACTTTTCACATGGCCAATGACCAAGTCTTAAGAGTAAGAGAAGTTAGAAATAATTGACAACTCTCGTGCTTTTCACATGGCCAATGCACCAAATCTTGAAAATAAGAGAAATCGGAAATAATTAAGGCATCTCCTTATACTAAGTCTTAAAAGTAAGAGAAGTCAGAAATAATTAATGTATCTCCTTAACTTTTCACGTGGCCAATGCATTTTGTCATCTTGTCAAATTGGCTTTTCAATCTTAGAAAATAATTTTCTTAGTTTATGATAAATAGTATACTACATTATGATATTACTCAGACTCTATTATCATTTAAAAGTAAGTATTCTCAGTTTGCATTATCCTAAAAAAAAAAGTAAAGATATTAACCGAACTTAGCATTTCTTTTTTACTTTGATAATGAAGTATAATATCAGAGGTCCACCTTTTCACGAGGTATCTTTGTCTTCAGATAATGACGAATCGTCATTAATGAAGGATATAGTAGAGACGCAATTAGAAAAAAAACATCAATCATGCGATTTTTAACAACAATATGGCCCTCGCTGGCTATTTCAATCAACCAATGCACCCAGTGACCCATAGTGGGTTGATTTTTGGTCATATAGTGATCCATCATGATCGAGAAACTGCAAATCATAATTTGCTCAATTACTATTTTGCTGAGAATCCACGCTGTTTTCGAAGATGGTATTGAATGTCTCGTAGTCGATTTTTGCGCATTGTTGATGTAGTCAAAGGTCATGACAACTACTTTGAATAATGAAGCGATGGACTTGGTACACTCAGTTTATCAACTATATAAAAAATAACAATTGTGTTCCGGATGTTTACATATAGTCTACCAGCAGATACTATAGACGAGTACATAAAAATAGGTGTCAATAACAATTGAAAGTATGAAGAGATTTTGCTATGCTATTGTAGAAATTTTTACAAAGCAGTATCTCAAAAAACTACTGCTAAAGATATTGCTGGGCTACTCTATATTGGCTTTCCCAGAATATTGGGAGATTGTATGCATTCGAAGTAGAAAACTTATCCAATACAATGCGCAGATCGTAGTGGGTCATTAACTATTATTCTCGAAACAATAGTAGATTATGATATTTAGATATGGTACACATATTTTGGTATGTCGTGTAGCAATAATGATATTGTTAGAAAAATGGGATAAATGAGTTAAGGAAATAATTTAGGCTTGACTTGGGTTTGAAAGCCCAAGTAGTTTATAAAGACTAAGTTTGTTATAAAACTCATTTTTATGTACAATTTTAAAGCTAAAAATTGAATTGGTCCCATATCTTGTTGATGAAAAGTCTTGGTAAATTCTTGTTCTCCTCTACAAGGGCATCGATTTCATATATTCACTTACTCAAAATGGTGCACAGATGAATAAGAAATTGTTACTCAAAAGTACACCATTGAAATGAAAAATGAAAAGAAAATATTAGAGTCCCACATTGGTGGGAAATACTTGGTGCAAGTGGTTTATAAAAAACTTTGTTTTGTGATGGTGGTAAGAATAACTGCCACAGATGCTCTTTCAGGCGCGTGTATAGGGGGTGCAAATCTTTGGACTTGGCCCTGAATTTGCATGGGCTCGTGTGTGCCTGCACCTGTAGACAAGAATGTCGGACCGAAAATCCCACTTCAAATTGGGCCTCCTTTTGCACCTTGTATTTTTTTTCCTATCTCAGGACTCAAAGAAGATTCTGGAATAATTTTGTAACTCTAGAAAATAAATAGGCAGTGTATAACAATAATTTTTAACAAACCATAAATCTTATATAACAGCCAAAACGTTTAGTATTTAATTGAAAAAACTGCCAAAACATTTTTGAAATTATGAATTAGTTTTATAGAAGCCCTTTGGAGCCTATAAAAGGAGAGCTCTTCCTCTCATTTCAACACACCAAAAATCAAGAGCCTCCTCTTCTCTCTATTTTTCTCTTTGCCATTCTCTCACTATTACTCTAGTTTTTTTTCCTGAGTGTTTCTTGAGTTCTTAAGATTACTAGCTAAAGTTCTTCGAGTGTTTAGAAATTTCTAGCTAGAGTTCTTCGAGTATTGGATTTCAAAACAATCCAGTTCGTAGAGTAGAAGTGTTGGTGCTTCACCTACCACTCTTCATCATTATATCCTAGGAAACTGATACTTGCTAAAATCCTCAAGCATACTAGTGGAGGGAGCGAATCAGTTTTAAGGACACTGTGACCTACACAGGCTTCGGTGGTAACCAATGCTCAGAAATGCTACAAAATTTCGTTGAAGTTTGGAGCAAACTTTTAGTAACTTTATATATTTGTCTTAAAGTTTATTATAAAGTTTTGTTATATTCATTTGTAACCATTTGTAACTTTATATATTACATGTTGTTATTTCCTACAGTCTTAAAACTGATTCTTGCTTCTTATAAGGTTTTTATTAGGTTGCATGTTAGAATTTATTTTATTAAATTCTTTATGCTAGGTTGCATGTTAGAATTTATTCAGTTAAATTCTTTATGTCCTTATATGAGGTTTTGTTAGGTTGCATGTTAGAATTTGTATTTATTAAATTCTTTATGCTCTTATTTGCAATACATATAATTCTAGTTGTTTGAATATATATATATATATATATATATATATATATATATATATATATATTGTTCTCCTGCTTTGTTACTACTATATTTCTTGGAGTGGAATTCTTGTGGAAAAGAATTTATATTCTGTCTAAGGAGATCGGGTTTGAAGAGGAAGTATCTGTATCCCCTCCACATTTTCCCTAGGAATTTCTTTGAAATTCTATCTAGGAGGCAGGATTTTAAGTGAGACCTGTTTGTGAACCCTTCGCCTTTCTTGGGAAATAATTAGTACAGAAATTAATAATTTTTGATTGATTAATTTTGGAGATGGCAAACTACAATGTTGATGTTATCAATGCCGAGAACATGATTAGTTCTCTATAGCCTGCTGTGGTATCTATAGTGCCAGTGTCTGTCCCTGCTGTGACACGAGTGCTAAATCCTCTTGTGACTCCAATGGTACCAGTAGCGTACCATGGAGAGAAGCTTGAGAAGTTCAATGGATTGAACTTCAAAATATGGTAGCAAAAAATACTTTTTTATCTAACCACATTGAACCTTGTGAGGTTTTTGACTGAAGAGGCTCCAAAAGTCAGAGAAGATAAGCAAGATTTCCAAGTTCTTGCTACAGTGGATGCTTGGAAACAATCTGACAACCTATGCTGAAACTATGTAATGAATAGTTTGACCGATTAATTATATAATGTATATCATAATAAGAAAACGGCAAAGGAACTGTGGGAGTCACTAGACCATAAATATACAATTGAGGATGTTGGTTCCAAGAAATTTATGGTGGAATGTTTCCTTGATTATAAAATGGTCGACTCAAAAATTGTAATTAGCCAAGTTCAAGAGTTTCAGTTGATTCTCCATGAGATTTAGGCAGAGGGGATGGCCCTTTATGAACCTTTCCAAGTAGCTACTATTATTGAGAAGTTACCTCCTTCATGGAAGGATTTCAAGAGCTACCTAAAATATAAGCGAAAGGCTATGAGTCTTGAAGACCTTGTTATAAGGTTCAGCATTGAAGAAGATAACAGACGTGCTGAAAAGACAGGAGCCTCGACTAGTATATCTGGGGTAAAGGCAAATGTTATGGGGCATGATCAAAGCTCCAAGGATAAGAAGAACAAGTCAAAGAAAGGATCCAAACTAGGACCTAAAGGTGGAGTGGGCAAGAAGCAAAAATTTCAAGGAAAATGCTTTAACTGTGACAAGATGAGTCATAGGACTTCAGATTGCCGACTTCCAAAGAAGAAGAAGAATGAAGCTAACATGGTGGATGGCATCACAAAAAATGTAGAAGACATAAGTCTGTCTGTAGTCATTTCTGAAGTCAACTTTGTTAGGTCTAATCCAAGGGAATGGTAGATTGACACTGGAGTTTCAAGATATGTTTGTTCTAACAAGGGCCTATTCATAACCTTTGAATCAATAGGGTTGGGAGAAGCTCTTCATGGGTAATTGAGCTACCTCTAAAGTACAAGGTCTGGGCAAAGTGGTGCTAAAGATTATCTCTGGGAAGGAAATGACTCTGAACAATGTGATGTACGTACCGGATATCCGTAAGAACCTTGTGTCTAGTTTACTTTTGAATAAGTACGGATTCCGTATGATGTTTGAGTCAGATAAATTTGTATTGACTAAAAATGGTCTTTTTATGAGAAAAGGATATGAATGTGGGGGTATGTTCAAACTAAATATAATGACTATAAAGCACAATATCAATAAAGCTAGTTCTTCTGCTTATTTGATTGAGTCTTCTACTTTATGGCATGGTAGACTAGGACATCTTAATTATGATGCTATATATAGATTAATTAACTGAAATCATATTCCTGATTTCCAAATTGATACAAAACATAAGTGTTAAATTTGTGTTGATGCAAAATTGACAAGGTCATCTTTTCAAACTATTGAAAGAAATACTGAACCCCTTGATTTAATTCACAGTGACATTTGTGATTTAAAATTTGTACAAACAAGGGGAGGCAATAAGTATTTTATTACTTTTGTCGATGATAGCATAAAATATTGATGTGTATTTGCTAAAATCTAAGGATGAAGCAATAGAGAAGTTTATTCTCTATAAGAATGAGGTCGAAAATCAACTTAATAAGAAGATTAAGATGATTAGAAGTGACCATGGTAGAGAGTATGAATCACCTTTTGGTGAATTCTGTGTACAACACGGAATAATACATGAAGTCATTCCGCCTTATTCGCCTCAGTCAACTGGTGTTGCTGAGAGGAAAAATCGTACCTTGAAAGAGATGATGAATGTGTTGCTGTTAAGTTCTGGGTTGCCTCAGAACATATGGGGGAAGGCTTTTTTAATAGCTAATTACCTTTTAAATAAGGTACCCCATAAGAAAGAAGAAAAGACACCTTCTGAACTATGAAAAGGTAAAAAGGCTTCCTACAAATACTTGCGAGTATGAGGATGTCTTGCTAAGGTATTGGTACCTACACCTAAAAAGGTGAAAATAGGACCAAAGAGAGTAGATTGTATTTTCATTAGTTATGTACATAATAGTAGTACTTATCGGTTTCTTGTATATGAGCCACAAATCCCAGACATACATAAGAACACAATAATAGAATTGAGAAATGCATCATTTTTTGAACATGAATTTCTGTATAAATCCAAGAAAATACCTAATACATCTAAACGAACTCATGAGGCTATCACTAAGGATAGTCAAGACTAAGAATAAGTCGTTGAAGATGAGCCTAGACACAGTAAAAGAGCGAGAACTGAAAAATCATTTGGTCCAGATTTTTTAGTTTACATATTGGAAAGTGAACCTCAAAGCTTCCAAGAAGCTGTGAGCTCTATTGAAGGACCTTTATGGAAAGAGGTCATTAAGAGCAAAATTGATTCCATATTGCAAAACCATACGTGAGAACTAGTGGATCTTCTTCTAGGATGTATGTCACTTGGTTTGAAATGGATTTTCAAAAGGAAAATGAAAGCAGATGGAACAATTGACAAATATAAAGCTAGATTAGTTATCAAAGGTTATAGGCAAAAAGAAGGCCTAGATTACTTTGATACTTATTCTCCCATGACAAGAATAAATTCTATAAGGATGATACTTGCAATTGTTGCCTTGTGGAATCTTGAAGTACACCAAATGGATGTAAAAATAGTCTTTCTTAATGGAGATCTAGATGAAGAAATCTATATAGAACAACCTGAAAGTTTTGTTGCTTCTGGACAAGAAAAGAAAGTTTATAAACTGGTCAAGTCTTTGTATGGCTTGAAGTAAACACCAAAGCAATGGCATGAAAAGTTTAACAAAGCAAGGCTTGCTAATGGTTTTAAAATCAATAAGTGTGACAAATATGTCTATGTCAAAAACACTGAAAAATGGCTACGTTTTTGTGTGTCTTTATATTGATGACATGCTCATTATTGGTAGTAATGACAAGATGATCAAATCTACTAAGAATATTTGAACTCCAAATTTGACATGAAAGATATGTGTCTAGCTGATGTAATTTTGGGAATTAAAATTACAAGAACGTCTGATGGACTCATACTTAATCAGTCACACTATGTGGACAAAATTTTGGAGAAATTTAACAAAGATGATTCTGGAGTGTCCAGAACTCCGATAGACATGAGTCAACACCTTCATAAGAATAAAGGTGAGAGTATTTCTCAAGTAGATTACTCAAGAGTGATTGATAGTCTGATGTACTTGATGAGTTGCATAAGGTCAGATATAGCCTACACAGTCAGTAGATTGAGTAGATATACGAGTAATCTAAGTGTTGAGCATTGGATAGGAATCGTGAAAGTACTTAGGTACTTACGATATACTCGTAACTACGGACTATGCTATAACAGATATCCTACAGTTTTAAAAGGATATAACAATGCAAATTGGATATCTGATATAAAAGACTCTAAATCTACTAGTGGGTATATGTTCACATTAGCTGGAGTAGTTGTATCATAGAAATCATCAAAATAAACTATTATAGCCCGATCTACAATGGAATCTGAGTTTATAGCTCTAGATAAATATGGTGAAGAGGTTAAATGGCTATGCCATTTCTTAAAAGATATTCCAGATTGGCCTAAGCCTGTGCCGCCAATATCTATACATTGTAACAGTCAATCAGCAATTGGAAGGGCACAGAGTAATATGTATAATAGTAAGTCTAGACATATACATCGTAGACATAATACTATTAGACAACTATTCTCAACGGGAGTTATTTCTATAGACTATGTGAAGTCTAAGGATAACTTAGTGGATCAGCTAACCAAAGGGTTGAACATTGAGTTAGTTGACAAATTAAGAGGAATGAGACTAAAGCCCATGAAGTAAAAGTCTTTATAATGGAAACCCAACCTAGTTGATTGAAGATCCTAAGATCTAGGTTTAAAGGGACAACCTAATTGTAAAGACTTAGTTGGATCACTGTGAGGGTTATTCTCCTATAGGGGTATTACCCTCATGTCCATTCTTGCAATGAAAAGTAGTGATGCCCATAGGGAATAGGATAAGCAAAGGCTTTTAATGATTCTTATGTGTTGAGAAATCGAACGAAGTAGTGCGGATTACTCTTAACTAAGAAATCACCTATGTGAAAGAGAAGTAGGGCCGCATGAAAGGGGAATTATGAGGGCTTAATTCCTTAGAAACTCTTGCAGAACCAGGCAGAGATGTTCAAGACCAAAATGAATATAACCGTAAGAACTAGATTTGTTAAGAAAGATTCCTGTATGAAGTATATTATTGTTTACATGTATGACAGAATAGTTCAAAGACATCGCATCTGCTGATTAGTCGGTAAAGTAAATATACTCTCACGAGGGAAGGTTCAAAGGGTAACACCTACTTATTCTATGTAGGTTTCATTCATTGAACCATATCACATTGTCTAGAGTCTGTAGTCTCTCCTTTTACAATTTCCATTCATATAGGGGATTGTTAGAAAAATGGGTTAAGGAAATAATTTGGACTTGACTTGGGCTTGGAAGCCTAAGTGGTTTATAAAGACTAAATTTGTTATAAAACCCATTTTTATGAACCATTTTGAAGCTAAATTGAGTAGGACCCACATCTTGTTGATGAAAGTTCTTGGTGAATTCTTGTTCTTCTCCGCAAGGGTATCGATTTCGTATATTAATACACTCAAAATGGTACACGGATGAATGAGAAATTATTACTCAAAAGTACACTATTGAAATGAAAAATGAAAGGAAAATATTAGAGTCCCACTTTGATGGGAAATACTTGGTGCAAGTGGTTTATAAATAACCTTGTTTTATGATGGTAGTAAGAATAACTACCACAGATGCTCTCTCAGATGCGTGCAGGGGGTGTAAATCTTCAGGATTGGGCCTTAATTTATATGGGCCCGTGTGTGCCTGCACCTGCGGACACGAATATCGGACTGAAAAGCCCACTCCGAATCGGGCTTCGTTTTGCACCTTGTATTTTTTTTCCCCTATCTCAGAACCTAAAGAAGATTCTGGAACAGCTTTGTAACTCCAGAAAATAAATGGGCAGTGTGTAACAGCAATTTTTAACAAGTCATAAATCTTATATAATAGCCAAAATGTTTAGTATTTAATTGAAAAATTGCCAAAATGTTTTTGGCATTATGAATTAGTTTTATGGAAGGATTCCCTTTGGAGCCCATAAAAGGAGAGCTCTTCCTCTCATTTCAATACACCAAAAACCGAGAGCCTCCTCTTCTCTCTATTTTTCTCTCTGCCATTCTCTCACTATTAGTCTAGTTTTTTTTTCTGAGTGTTTCTTGAGTTCTTAAGATTACTAGCTGAAGTTCTTCGAGTGTTTAGGAATTTCGTAGCTAGATTTCTTCGAGTATTGGAGTTTGAAATAATCAAGTTCGTAGAGTAGAGATGTTGGTACTTCACCTACCACTCTTCATCATTGTATCTTAGGAAACTGACGCTTGCTAAAATCCTCAAGCATACTAGTGGAGGGAGCGAATCAGTTTTAAGGATATTGTGACCTACACAGGCCTCAGCGGTAACCAGTGGTCAGAAGTGCTAAAAAATTTTGTTGAAGTTTGGAGCAAACTTTTGGTAACTTTATATATTTGTCTTAAAGTTTATTATAAAGTTTTGTTATATTCGTTTGTAACCATTTGTAACCTTATATATTGCATGTTGTTATTTCCTACAGATATCAATGTGTTGGAGTCATCTAATTTTTTTTTTTCTAATTTAGCTCAAGGTATTACTCCTCCTGCTTATTATATTATTCAAAGAAAAGAATATAACATGAATTATTATTTAGTTGATAGTATATAACCAAAATAGTCCATAATTAGGCAAACTATTCACCAACCTCAAGGTCAAAAGAAAAAATATTTCACCATGAAACAAAAAGCATGTAGAAAAGACATAGAACATGCCTTGGAGTTCTCTAATGACGATTTGCAATTGTGGTAGAATCGTTACATTTTTGAAGAAAAAGTGTGGTATATAACATAATATACACGCGCACTATTATGCATAATATGATAATCAAGGATGAACATGATCTTTATGCACTAATTCAAGATGTGAGCAAACTGTCACCTCCAGAAGTTGAAATAGTTATTAATGAAAACATAAGATTTCATCAATTTATAGCTCGATATAGACAAATAAGGGATAAAGATACTCACGTTGCACTTCGTAATACATTAACTGATCATTTGTAGGAGTATACTAATTCAAATGGTTAAATGAGATTTTTAATAGCTATGCTTATGTTTAATTATTTAATGTAATATTTTGGTTCACCAATATTTTTATTTGTAAACTTATTTTTAAATAATTTATTAATAGTAAAAGGGATATTTTAGTTAATAAAATACAATTTATTAATTTATTAGTTTCTTTAAGTTTGTTAAATAATAAACATACTCTTGGATCAATACATGAATAATAAAATTGTATGTGGGCATAATTTGTAAAATACCTAAATAATAGAGAGTTAGGAAAAAAGTTATATAAAAAAATAGATAAAAATGAATATGCACAGAATATTTCTTTTTTGTGTTAGAAATAAAGTAATGGGTTGGAGATTAAATTACTGGTTGATGTGATATTTATACCATTATGGTGTTATAGGTTAGAGATAGCTTCAATCCTATGCTATGGTAATCATTGATTTTATCCATTTGCCAGTCGATCTTCAATCTCAATATTTTGTAAGATTTGTCTATTAATTTTATTTTATTTCTGCTTTTGTCTGATCGTAATTAAGCTTCTATTTCTAGTATTTATGATTTGATTTGTTCTTTGATTTTGTGTCCAAAAAAATGGTGCTATTACTCATTTTTTTATAGCTAAGATTGTTCATTTAACTTGTTTGATTTGATGCATAATACACTTTAATGAATTTTCGGGTTTCGTTTTGTTTTTATATTTCTATTTTGTTGCTAATCATCGTATTTTTGTCCTTAGGATGTATAATCTGTGAAATCAAGTCACCCCAAGAATTGATAACCCTTGAAAGGCTTACCCTTCTTAGGGATAAGTTGTGTTTGTAATGCAAACACCATGTTCTGGGATGTATAGGTAGATGACTCCTAGCTGTTGTTTATTACAAAGAGATCATTATCTTGCATTTTAACTCCCAAAGACGTAAATTTTGAGCTAATTTTTTGTAGTAAAAACCTCAAGAAGTGATCTTAAGGCTTGCAATATTATAATGCATTTGTTGGTCAAGGTGCTTGATTTAAGCTAGTTCCCGTTTATCTTAGTTACTTGCTTTGTGTTGGCATATTTTGGCTTACTTCACGTTACTTCTGTATTGTACTTATGCGTTTATATTTGCTTTTATAATCGGAGTGAGTGAGTGAACAACTGATAGTGGTTTCAAAAGAATAGTTTGACAATGTAAAAGCAACACTACTTATTTTGTTGCTTTTTTTTTTTCACTGTCATAAGAAAGTTGACTAATTATTTCATTGTTTTTGTGAAAACAGGAATTTTTTAAGGGTATTAATGTAATTTCACTCAAAGGCATTATTGTAATCTCACAATAGTAACATAAAAATAATAAAATGTCTGGAATGAACTTGGACAGAATATGAGTTAGGTTCATTAGAATTAAAATGTAGAGAAATTTTAAAGAAAAGGACTAAAAAGAAATAATTTGAGGACATAAGTGAAAGAAAAATTTAGAATGTGTGGCTGAAGTATAGATTCTGAAATAGTTCACAATTAATAAGAGAGTGCCACGTGTCCCACTAACTCAACCAATTGCTCATAAGTCCCTATGCTCCTCCTTTGAAACGCGAACCCCTGAATCCCAAATCCAAGAACCGACCTCCTCTGCAGCAAGAGTATATCAACTACCTTCATGCACCACTACAAATGTGTAAATTTGATGTTGTAATGATATTTGGAGACGTGTAAATTTTTGGATTTGAGACTCGTTTATGGCTCGGATCCTCAAAATGAAGTTTTTACTTTAAATTTGGATTCAATGAGGTTGAGATATAAATTTTAATATAAAATATCGATATGTTTCAAAGTAGTATGAAATTCGAAACATGAGGCTTGTGAATAGTCTCTTTTGTGTGCCATAGATCGGAACTCAAATTAGTAGAATTATATATTTAACCTAGTAATTTTAAACACTAAGAACACAGTGGTAAAATCCATTTTGCCATTTGAGGTTCCGTTGGAAAAGTCACTTGTTAAAGCACGCGAATAGAATTCGTGAAAATGTCTTTCGTGTGTTAAATTAATTAATATGAGTTTCTACCAACGTTGTTAGCTTAGTATAGCTACCATCTTAAGGTAAGGGTTCAATTATCTAGTTTTATATAAGTTTTGATTTAAATTGAATTATGACTGATTTATGAAAAATTGCGAATAATACGTTGGTTTGATAAACTATTGAAAAATATTAGATTATATTAGAATTAGACCATGTGAATTATTTATATATATATATATATTAAAATGTGATTATGGATAATACATCGAATTGCTGCCCATATTACAGTTAATCCTAGAAGAATGCTAAGTGGACTTTTAAAGTATAATTTGAATAAATTTTAGATACATGATTTTTATGAACTGTTACATATTGTACATAATATAGGATCACACACTTGAATTCTATTATTACATCGTAGTAGTTTAGTTCACTGACGAGTTGCTGCAGTATTAAGTGAGAGATATACACCCCTGGGTAGTGATAGAATACTAGGTACCTCTAATAAAGAGGTATTATAGAGATATGATGAGACGATAAGAACTCACTCATGTATATTAGTTGATGTATGATATGTACAATTATATGATACTTGTTTTAGTTTTAAACATGTGATTATTTTTTATCTAAATAATTTTATAAACTTAGTTTATAAATAGATTTGGAAAAGTACTAACCATGCAAGTTTGAGAAATTACATCCATTCAAAAAGGTAATTGAATTCCTACTGAGTATATATAAATACTCACATTTTATTTTTCTCCTCTGAAATAGTGTTCAGTATAATACTAGAGATTCAGAAATAGAGTAGAGAGTACATTATTGATTTTAATTAATTGGTAACCATTAAGAAGACTTCTATTTTATCTTTCTTGACTTTTATAAATACTTAAGGGCCCGTATCACGGTTGATCTATATAATTTGTATATCTAGATTGTGAGAGTAATGATAATATTTGACTTTATTTTATCTTTGTTATCAATTTATATCTAATGATGATCACAAAATTATTGGAATTTATTTTTAAAACTATTTTATAAATTTTTCTAAAATTACTATTGAATTTCTAATTGTGAAATTTTCTTTCTGCTATTGATTTGGGATTTTGGTTGTAACAAAATTAATGGTATCAGAGCATAACTTTAGATCTCATTCCTATAATAATTTTGGCATTTAAAAAGGTTTTCGAAAAAAGCTGTTTTCTCAAATACTTCGTACATAACTTGGTATATGGCTAAATAAGGTTTTGATATTCCTAATCATTCTAAAATTCTTGATATTATTCTTAGAGTGAAATCTAGTGTTCTATGGGATGATAAATTCCCAAAAAATCTGTAGTCTCAGGAGTATCAGTTCTGATATGAGACTAGTACAAATTACTCATCCAGGAATTCCTTAGTTTGAGTTGTCCTTGACTTTAGATTTTCGATGTATTCTTGGGCATTATGTTTTTTAAACCTCTTAGGTTATAAGATAGCTATTGTATGTCATCCATTGCTATTTGATTTTACTTAAGTTCTCGAATTGTGATTGTATTTTCACGCAAGTTGCTTGTTGTGATACCTTTGTTTGCACTTGGTAGTTTGTTTGCATTATTTTGTATGTTAAGAAAAAGAGATTTTTCGAAAGGAAGAAATTTTGGGATTTGAAAATTACTATGATTTGTGCGGTGGTCTTATGGCCTTAATTTATTTCTAATCTGGATTTATTTTTCCGAGTCATGCAAAAATAAAATAATTAAAAAAATGATACTTTTGATTTCTTCTATTAAGGATTACTTGGAGGATGAGAAATTGATATAAATATTTGCATTGTTTAAAATTTTGCTCGGTGAAAACGTTACATTTTGAACTCTTGGTTTGTAAATTTGGTCTTCGGTTGACTAAGCCAAGTATATTTGGTTGTAACTTTACATAATTGATTAATTGAGTAGTCATTTACTTATGTACTTGATCTCCCAAGTGGTTGGATTTCCTGTTGTAAGGAACTTGGGATGGGATTTTCGTTTGAGTTTTCAAATGGGTGGATGTTATGGATTAATGTGTCTTATTATGTTATTTGACAAATTGTGACTGATGTGTAATAGTATGTGACATTCCTATTGAAAAAATTATTATAGTTTTCTAACTCAGAAAGTTTTTGAGTGAGACCGATTGATTAATTGTACCTATATATTTTTCATGAACTTCAAATGTTTACTATAACAAGCTAAATGAGGATTAGTGTTTAGTTTATCCATTTTGATGAAGTGCTTGATATTTTTCCTACTCTAATAATCTTTATAAAGAATCATACCTTATTTTCTTAAATCTATCTATATATATATATATATTAAAATTGGTTTCAATAAAACTATTAGAGTGTGGTATGTTTTTTTTTTTTTAAAAAAAAAAAATCGATCATCTTTATACGAGCAATTGGCAAAAAAAAAATGTGCAGTTTCAAATTCCTTGAAGAACCATGTTTAATAACTAGGGAAACGTTAGGAATCCTAGGAATTTTCCTATTGTATAATTTATGATTTAGGTTGAGACCAAAATATTTCAATGGTTCTGGAAATGAAGTTAATTATAGTGGTTGAAAGCAATTTTCATTATGCATTGTTTCACTTGTTAAGTTTTATATTGAACGATCGTTTGATTGATTAGTAAAATAAATTGGTATATTTTTCATATGTCTTTTTTGGTTTTAATAAATGGGTATCACATATGCCTTTACTTTGATTTGACTATTTGAAGTTCTTGGAAATTCTTACTATGTGTTGTATGGATTGAAAGCTTTACTAAGATATTGACGTTGGGTTAAATATAGATTCCCTATGTAGTTTAAGTTATATCAATGCATTATTATTGATCTATAACTAATAATAATTGAAATGAGATTACTTATGGATTGACCTTGAGAATTATTGAACTCTATTATTATACATTTTTAGGAATAATCGGAGTTCAGGTTTGGTTTATTTTTGGCTAAGATGGAATCATAGTGTGAACTGGTATAGTATTCTTATACCCTACGACTTTTATGTAGCATGTTTTCAAAAGTATTTTATGTTGAGAAATTAAAGTTTCAATCTTACTCACTCTTATTTTGAAGATAATAAATATTAGATTTAGTACTAATGATTTAACTTGAGTGTGTAGTGATATAGTATTAAAGTTCTACCTTAAGTTAATCAAGCTTAAATATGGATGCATATAGATATATTAGAATCAAGTTTGAAAATGAATAATCAAGATACAAAATCGAGTCTAGATAGAGTATATTCATACTTAGTCTTGTATTTGATTTAGTTCATTGCACATAAATTCTCTTTGCATTGGATCATACTTTTCAAAAGAGTTTTTAAACTATCTTAAGCTTAAAATGGTTATTTTATCATAGAAGTTTGAGAATAGAAAATAATGATCTCTTTGAATGGGAAAATATTCTTTAAAATATGATTTCTTAAGGTTAAATAAGTTGCAAATATATTTGAAATCATGATTATTTGAAATAGGCTAAAAGAAGATTTTCTATTTGTAAACAAAAATGTGTTTTAGGATGAACACTTTCTAAATTATTGTTAAATATCTTTGTGAAACTAAAACAATTTTGCAATAGCCAAAATATTCTTTTCAAATTGATTTCTAATATTTTTAAAGTGTTTAAAACAAGTTTAGAATTCAGTTTTTAAAAAATGCCAAAAACTGTTAAAATCTGAAAAATGCCAAATCCTGTCTGAATCTAAAATATGACCAAAATATGATATTTTGGTTGACCAACAGTGATTTTGGTCGACCAACTTTGGACCACTTTTTAGACCAGTAGCCAGAAATGACCGTTGGAGCTGAGCTGATATATCAAACTCCAACAGTTATATTTTTGATCGACCAAACATTTGGCAGAAAGCTAATAATGGCTTGCTTTCTTGGATATCTATATCTAGAGCCTTATTTGATGGCATTTAAGATAAGAGCATGAACTTAAATTGATATTCACCTACTCTCAAAGTGTCTTAGCCTATTTTCAAATCAATTACACTTTCAAATCATATTGAACCAATCTTAGAGCATCTATAGTGCATTGTTCTCAAATCTCTTAAGCCAAAATTGTATTAATTACTTTGTAAGGAGAATTTGTGAGTGAGTGTTCAGTCTTATTTATTGAAAAACCATTGAGTATGAGGTGAGATTACTACCGGATTCATAAACAACCCGATTTAGGTGAGGTTGCCATCGGAGTCATAAACAACCCGTGAGTTGGTGAGATTAGCACCATTGTCTAAACAATCCGTATAGGTAGGATTGTCACTGAAGTCAAAACAATCCGAGATTAGGCATGATAGAGCCGAAGTTAAGACTATTGTAAAGGCTAAGGTGTGCCTAAGAAGAATTCACTCCATTTGTAAAAGGGTCGATCAAGCCCATAATCTTGATCCGATAGTGGAAAGCTCAGAGCAAGTTGCCGAGGGCCGGGGACATAGGCTAACTGTCGTATTTGTCGAATCTCGTAAAAACCGAGTTTGAACTTTCTCTATCCTTACACTCTTTACTTTATTGCAAGCTATTTAATTGAGTGTTTAATATTTAGTGTGCTTAACATACTTGCTATTATTGCTATATGTTTTGGCATTATTGTTGATTTAGCTAAAAATTTTAAAAAATAGTGCTCTATGGTTTTGAATAGTTGAAAAGTTTATTAAAATATTTTAAAACCCAATTCACCTCCCTCTTGGATTGTCAATCTTAGGCTAACAATAGCTAACATTTTCAAATTGTTTTAATTTTAAAATGAGATGAGATTACATAGGAGATAGGCCTCACTTAAGAATGATATTAGACAACATATCCCATGGGAACCTTATTTCTAGGGCAACTAAATGTCATTTTTGGTGTAAATGCTTTTTGGACATTGGATTATATTCATAGAGTTTTTCCTTATATCAAAGACTTGAAGGGTCTTTGGATCTATATTAAAGTTATTTCGAAGTGATTTTATACTAGATAAAAGATTTGAAAACTTTTAAACTTGCATATGTAATGAATAATTGCATCATGACTTAAAGCTGCATTAATGCTTTTACTTTAGTGATTCCAGTCTAGATGATCTAGTCTTATGTTTGACTAAGATTGGTTTGCGTTCAACATTACTCCTTACACTAATCGAAGAACAACAAATGGCTACGAGCTATTGAGTTCTTTTTGTCATCTTCAGTCCTTACACTCGTTTATCATGTAAAGTATAATATAAGGGAACTTTTTTCTAGTTTAAAATTTTGTTGGGTACAATTCTGTATTACAAGGGAGTCTCATTATAGTTCTTAACTCTCTGATAATTTAGAATCAGGTTCTAGTTGCAGGCAAATGAGTTTGTCCTAAGATATTTTTTTGATCTTGTATGATTAAGGGACGGGCCTTGGTCTGCTACTCTAGTTTAGTACCTAATAATCAATATGAAAATTTTAGAAGACAAGTATGCCTGACTTCTAATCATGATCCTCGCTATTATCTTTGTAACTGTTCATCTAATTGAGATCATCATTTTCAACCTCTTGTGTTGGGGTATACATTCAATTTTCCTGATGTTGAGATCTTCATACTGTGCTTGAGGCATTTCACGATCGCCGTCTTTTTTAGTATATAGTTTACTCTTGGGTTCTGTATAGCATTGACACATTAAAGGCAAAGTGTCATTAGATTTTGAGTTAAGAGCAAGTTAACTCCAAGGTACGTAGTTTCTCTCGAGATTATTATTAAAATTGGTATATAACTTATCGTTTGGATTTACCACCATAATTGAGTCGAGTACACAATATTATCCATATTTTAATATCAAGAAAATACATACCTGACCTATCTCATATTAATTAGCATATAGAGGTGCGCATAGAAGAATATGTAACTTATTATGAATAACCAGTTAAAATTTTGGGAAAATGCTCCAAAAACCTTGTAACAATGAGTTACTACTTATCAAGGTTTTTTGGGAACACCACAAGAAAGAAGAAGTTACTCGGAAGCTTGAGACTGAAATGTACGAGAAGTATCATTGTTTATTTAAATTTGTTTATTAACTCATAATAGTATTTTGATTTCTATTTTGTACTCGAATTTTGAAACAAAATTCTTTTTTAAGTAGAGAAAGTTGTGAAACCAAAATTTTTTAAACGTATTACTATAATTTCACTTAAGGGTATTATTTTAATCTCATAATAATAAAATAAAAATAATAAAATGTTTAGAATGAACTTGGACAGAATATGGGTTAGGTTCATAAGGATTAAAAGGCAGAGAAATTTTAAAGAAAAAGACTAAAAAGAAATAGTCTGAAGACATAAGTGAAAGAAAATTTGGAATGTGTGGCTGAAGTCGAATTTTTGAAATAGTGCACAATTAATTAGAAAGTGCCATGAGTTGGAGTAACTCAACCAATTGCTCGTAAATCCCTTAGCTCATCCTTCTTTGAAATGTGAACCCTCGAAGTTCAAACCCAAGAACTCTACCTCTTCTGCAGCAGGAGTAGATCGTTGACTACCGTGTGCCACTATGTAAATATTTTTTCCGATTTCACCGTTATGTAAATTAATTATGGTATTTTCATAAATATTTTTTTGAAGTAAATATTTAGGCCGAAATAATTAAACGAGATGATAGAAGATCTTAAAACATGAACAAATATGATTATTTGGTATTGAAATGATATCCGAAGACGTGTAAAGATTCTACTTGAAAAAGAGGATATTTTTCTAAATACTTCAAAAATTGGTATTTTTGTAATTTTTGGATTTAAGGCCCGTTTATGGCTTGGGACCTCAAAACAAAATTTTGACCTTAAATTTGGATTCAATGAGGTCAAGAGATGAACTTTGATATAAAATATCGATATGTTTCGAAGTAGTACAAAATTCGAGACACAAAGCTTGTGAATAGTATTATTTTGTGTGCCACGGATAGATTCTTGATCCAGAATTTAAATTAGTTTAATTATATATCTAACTTAGCTATTTTGGATGCTAGAAATACAATGTTAAAATCTCTTTTGCTATTTGAGGCTCTATTAGCAAAGTCACTCGTCAAAGTGAGCAAATAGAATTTGTGATGTCTTTCGTGCATCAAATCAATCCACGAGTATCGTTAATTAGTATAGCTACCATCTCGAAGTTGGGGTTCAATTATCTAAATTGATACTTGTTTTGATTTAAATTTGTATTATGATTGATTTTATAAAAAATCGTGAATAATATGATGGTTTGATAAATTATTGAAAAAATTTGATTATATTAGAATTGGACTGTGCGATTTTTATTCACATATTTTAAAATTGTGATTATAAGTGATACAATATACTGCTGCCCATTTATAGTAAATCTTAGAATAATGCTAAGTAAAATTTTAAAATATGATTGGATTAAATCTTGCATGCATAGTTATTATAAACCATTTCATATTATACACACTGTAGGATCACACACTTGAGTTCCATTATTACATTATAGTAGTTTAAATCGCTGGCAAGTTAGTTTAGTACTAGGTGAGAGACCGAAGCCCTTGTAAGATTTTGTTGACATACTTTTAGGTAGTAGCAAGATGCTGAGTATCTCTAATAAAAAAGTATTATAGGGTCATGATACGAGAATAAGAGCTCACTTATAAACTTGGTTTATAAATGAATTTGGTAAAGTACTAACCATATAAGTTTGAGAAATTATATCTATTTAGAAAGGTAATTAATTCCTATTGAGTATGTGAATGCTCATCCCTTATTTTTTCCCTCTCGGATAGAATTTAGTATAACTTTGGAGAGTTAGGAGGAGAGTAAAAAGGAGCATGTTACTAATTTTAATTAATTGATAACTATTAAGAAGATTTATATTTTATTTATCTTGGCTTGCATAAACACTTAAGGGCTCGTATCATGATTGGTCCGTATAATTTGTATGTTTGAATTGTGAAGATAATGATGATACTTGGTTTTATTTTGTAATTTTTTTTATCAATTTACATCTACGGATGATCACAAAAACTGTGAGAATTTATTTTTAAAACTATTTTATAAATTTTCTTAAAATTATTATTGAATTTTACTTATAAAATTTCCTTTTTAGGACTGACCTGAGATTTGGGTTGTGACAGTTTTCATGTATATTCTAATATTATTAAGTAATGAATTTAATTATATAGATGTGAATGAATGCCGACTCTTCTCAATTTTTTGAGTGTGTAAAGATTGCTTTCTTTGGATTTTTTCTTGTACATTTTAAAGAAGAAATATTATTCAATTCTTGTTTTTGTAATATGAACCATTATTAGACATGAAAATCTCTTTTACTTCTGTAACTTTGTATGTTAATTGGTTTGTTCACAACTTTTTGCATATGTTACATTTACAACAATCATAATGTCACAAGCTTACAATGAAATATGTGAGAGTACGATGGTATCTTCTAGTAATTTGATTGTATATAATTAATATTTGGTGATAACATAAGCAAATTTACAGTAGTTATACCTTTTGTTTTAGACTTTAGTACACTTGAAGTTAAGAGATGAAATTCATTCCAATAAACTTCATACATGCTTGTTTCTTATATATTTGATTTATTGATTTCTTCTCTCTTTCAATTGACAGAGATAAAAGATGCATTAACCATTGTCCTGTTTGGAGTATTTACTGGAAAAAATTGAACTAGTTTGAAAGCATTACTTTGAAATTTGAAAATCTATACATTGCAGTTCTTGGATACAAAAAGTGATACTTGTCCTTCAATTTTTATTCAATTCTTATACCCTAAACTTGTATTGTGAAATTTGTCAGATACAGACTTATGTATGCTTGATTGTTTATCTATCAATAAAATTGAACAAGTTATAAGTTTGTTTATTTTTAACTTAGTTGGTCTTTTTTTTTAGGAGATATATGAGCATCAAAATACCAAAATATGATCTGATCGAGAGAGAGAGGGGGGGGGGGGGGGGGGGGGGGAGATGACGACGTCAGCAAGGTTTATGAGGTCGTTTTTACAGAGAGCAACATAATAGACCTTTGTCCATTTATGTCGTTTCCACAAGAAACGACGTAGTTGGCGTACTAATAATATCGCTTACAAAATGACGTAGAAGTGCATGTCGCTGTCATCAAAAGCTACGTAGGAACTCTTTCACTTCGTTTATATGCCTCTTTTTTAGGTAGATGCCTTTTCTCTTTCAAGTCAAGCTTGACTTTTCCAAATTTCAATTGTTACAATAAATAGGCGCAAACACTTGAATATAGTGTTTTTATCAGGCGGGTTTTTAATTTAATTTAAGATGAAATTCAGGACAACATTTTTTTTTTCGAAACAGAGGACAAAGCTATTAACTTATTTTACAAAAAACTCATTAAGTACTTCTTTCCTAATAGAGTAAAAGGATCAGCACTTGAGTAGTTGCGTATATTATCTAATATAAGTGCGTGTGATTGTCTTTGTTACGAGAGACTAATATAGTTAAATTTTTACTTTGTGTGACCAAAATGTCAATCAATCCTTAATTATATGATCCTACATATTATATATGTCTTTGCATATGTCAAAAATAAAACGTTAAATCCCGAGAAGATGCAATGTAATGAACCGGAAATCTAAATTCGTGACTTTTAGTAATTTTAAATGAAAATATAATAAAATGTTAATTTTATAAATTTAAGAGAAATCATGTATTAAATAATTTCGTTTTGATCCTCAAATTATTATGAACTCTATAATCATTAAAACTTTTATTAATTTAATTTCATATAAGAGAAATACTCATCAAACTTTAAGAAAATTTCCAGCTATCTCTGTTAAAACTTTTTGAAAAATTATAAATTTTGATAAATTGAGTTTAACTGAAATATTTAATTCAATGTCCAAAATATATTACATAAAATCATTTGTTTTTTCAAATCCTCAATTTAACAACAAAATCATCCTCATACATCCACTTACTAATCTTGGCTAAATAATTGAATAAGGAAATAATAGTAACAGAATACGAACACCTACCAGGGATTAAGAGTAAAACAGTATACACAAGCTGCATAGATTGTTTATCCATCAAAACGACTACCTCAGTTAGACAAACCCCTGAAAGTGGAAGAAGTAGGAGATGAGCATTCACATGCTCAGTAGAAATTCAATTACCTTTTTGAATTGATGCAATTTTATTAACCCTGCATGGTTAATACCTTCTCAAAAATCCATTTAAAAACCAGATATATATAAAACAGTTAGTATCTAGAATAATCACATATTCAAACCAAAACCAGAAGAATATGTTTGTACATATCATAATCAACCAAGTATATGAGTGAGCTCTTCTTCTCCCATCACGACTCTGTCATACCTCTGTAGCAGAGATACCCAGTATCCTGATACTATCCATACGTATATCAACTAAAAACCTACGCAGTGGGCTAGGTCTTTCACCCAGTACTACAGCAACTCGCCAGCGATCTAAACTATTATGATGCAATAAAGGAACTCGAGTGTATGATCCTATGGTATGTACAACATGTAACTGTTTATAATAACTATGTATCCATGAATCAAATCATGCTTTAAAAATTCAACTTGGTATTATTCTGGGATTGAATGTAACATGAGCAGCACACTACTATTTTACCTCGTAATTACAATATAAAAATATGTAAAATAATCCAAATAGTCCAATCTCAGTATAATCCAATAATTTTCAATGATTTGTCAAACCATCGTGAGATTACGATTTTTTATAAATAAGTTTTAATGTAATTATAAATCAAACAGATAAAAAATCAGGTAATTGAACCCTTACCTCGATATGGTAGCAATACCAAGCTAACGACGCTCGAAAAAAATCCCGTTGGTCATTCGGGTGTCCAAATGACACTTTAGGGATCCCAATAAGTCTACTTGAAAAAGTGACTTTTTCACCAGAGCCTCAAATGGAAAAACAGAGGTCACACTGAATTTAGAACACCTCAAAATATTGGATTATATATATACTTTGTCAAAAATGGGTCCCAGTGCGGAACCAGTCCGTGGCACGCAAAACGATGCAATTTGTGCCAGGAAATTCTATTTTTCATTAAATAACAAAACATAGTGGTATTTTATATCAAAATTCATATCTCGACCTCATTGAGTCTAAATTTAAAATCAAAACTCGGTTTCAAGGTCCCTAGTATTAATTAAGCCCAAAAATCCGAGAATTGCAAAAATATCTCTTTTTTGGAATTAATACAAAAAAAAGTCCAATTTTTTCAAAGTATTTAGAAAAATATCATCTTTGCTGATTTTGCAAGAATATCATTTTTCTGAAATATTTCAAAAAATATCAATAACATAATTATTTAATAAAATATCATTTTCAAAAATATTTAAAAAACAATATCAACTTCATTTGTTAAAAATGTCATTTTTGCAATTATAATTCGAAAAGTAACAATTTTCTTATCTCAGCCCAAGGCCCAAATCTGCATAGTAACTGATCTAACCCAACCTTATTCAGTTTTACAAAAATATCACTTTTATTCTAACTTAGAAAAATACCTTTTTTATTTAGAAAATTAACACATTTTTAGATATCATTTTAACTTTTACCAACCGTAATTATTCATGAATTTTAACCATCTTTCACCTCATATATTTATCTCAGGTAAAATAATTATCTAACAAAAAATTTACAAAAATATCACTTTTTTACTTAGTAAAAATTGTAAAAGTGGTAAAAACTCACCGAAGATGAATTTTGATGAGCAACTTGGAGTTGATTGGTGATAGTGATACAAGACTCTACTTGCCAGAGGTGTTGAAAATGAAGGTCAGACGACACTCCGGTAGCCGGAAAACCTCGCCGGAGGCGAAATCTTTGTGGGACTACTACGGTTTTGTTCAACGTCGAAATAAGGTAGGACTGGTGGCATTGGATTCGTCTTCGAAAACTCTTCGACGCGAGCTAGTGCGTTGGCCGAGGTAGGCAGCGGTGCAGTGGCTGGAGGCAGTAGCAGATCCAGAGTTTTCTCTCTCTTTTCTCTCTTCCCAAGTCCCTATTTGTTGGAAATTTAAATTTAAATTTAAACTTGATTGTCAATCTAATAGGTATATTTTTTCACATATATAGATATTTTTTTAGCTATTAAGTCATTATTTAATGGTAATCTAACGATTATAACAAAGTACATGAAAAGATGTGCACTATTAATATTATTTTTATTTTTTATTTTTTACTAAAAAAATATGCATAATAAATTTTCATTAGTCAAAATGATATTTATGTATTATTAAAAATATATATATATTAGATGGGTACTCTATAAACTTATATTTTTGTTGTAACATTAATTTTTTTTATTATTATCGCAATATTGTTTAGTCTCGTCACTTTTCATGAATTCCATGTAAAGGGGAAAAAAATTGCCGTAGCTTTTTTAAGTCCCAAAAATACGACATTTATACAATACTATTTAGTATTTATATTCGCATTTGTATAAGAGCTTCAAAAACTAGCAAGAAAAAAGAAAAGAAAATAGCAAGCTTTTAAATTTTCATGGCGTTCTCTTTCTAGACAATAAAATTAACGTTTCTTGTTACATCTATGCATCGATCGATCAAAGTTTTGACAAACTATAAACTACGTGACATTATTTTATGAATCAATCCTAACATGAATGCTCAAAATCACTCGTACCAAATAATTATTTTGGTTCAACTCCATGCATGAGAAAAAAACGTAATTTTAATCCAAATTATTTATCGAGGAAAAATTTTCCTAACATTTGATCAATTAATGGTAATAAATTAAGTTTAGGAACCAATGAGCAGTGTTAATTCTTTTTTATTTTTCACAAATATTTTTTTTGATTGAAAACAGCAGTTAATTCTATCTTTTCTTTTCTTCTCTTTCCTTTTTTTACGTTGAAAAAAAACATTATAATAGAAAACAACAAGGCCAGTCAGCATATGCATGTGCGAATAAATGACCATTGTCCAATCTGGCCGTTATCACGTCGTTAATATTATTTGGATTTCGAGGCAAAACACGGAAAACAAAAGAAAAATATAAGGTCCTCACCGGAAAAAAAAAAAGGAAAAAAAGCCACGTTCGAATATAGCAACATACAACAAACATTTTTTCTTCTAATTTATGAAATATGCACATTTTAGAAAAGTTAAGAAGAGCGAGATATATGTATATATATTGTTGTCAATTTAATAGATATTTATTTATTTTTAGTTATATGTAGATATTTTTTTTAGCTATTAGATCATCATCTGATGATTCAATAGCTATAATAAAGTGTATAAAAAAATATGTATTATTAATATTATTTTTTTTATTTTTTATTATAAAAAATATACGTGATAAAATTTCATTAGTCAAAATGATATTTATATAAAAGTAAAAAAAATTATCTATTGGATTAGTGTCCTATATATATTGTTGGAAAAAAAAAAAAAAAATATTTCAAGGATGTCATTGAGAATGTTTTTACCAAAATAGGAAATTTTTTTTTTATTCTTGTAAATATTTACGTAATATTCTAATATATAGTGTTGGCTGCAAACAATAAAATTCAAAGAACAAGGCACACTAGAAGTGAGGTGGGAGCTTTTTGCTTTTGGATGGAATTTATTTCAAACAATTTGGCCGACATAGAACTCTCAAGGCTGCACATTTATTGCCCTGTTGGTGGTTTTATGTATTCGAAAATTTATTGCGCACCTGAGGTTATTTATTTATTTATTATTATTATTATTTCTTACAAAGTAAAAGAAGTTTTTGTTTTGTTGTTTTCTCTTTTATGTGACCTCTTTAGTAAAAAATGTGGACTGGGTTTTCAAAATGTCACTTAACTACTGAATTACCACTTTCCAGATCCATTTCATATATGCAAACAGCTTCTTACATTTCGCGTACTAATTGCACTTGCGATGTTTCGAGTTAAAAAAAAATGCATTGCTAATCTAAATTTTCTGTCAGATTTAATTAGGTTATGTTTGGTTAGAGAATTAGAGAAGATAGGAAGAAAAAAGGGTATATTATTTAGGGAAAGCAAATGAGAGAAATTTTTTTTTCTCTTATTGTATTTGGTTTGAGAGGAAGGATAGAATATTGGAATATTCTCCCTTGTTTGGTAAGATGGAAGAACGAGGGAGACTATTTTATCTACACAATGTCTATCTTATACTTAATTGTTCAATTTATGATACAATATTAACTGGAATTATATGTAAATGGGAGTCAAATTTCAGTACTACTTAAGACTAAGAATTGAAAATGCATTATTTAATCCACTAATTTCTTCCTAAAATCTTTTCGTCCAGACAACTATCATATCATATGCCAAATTCATCCATTAATCCTTCCATCCTCCTTTGTTCTTTCCATTTTTCCTTTTACTAAACACCCTGAATTTACTCTGAATTTTCACTTTTTCGGTACAAGAAAACATGTATATTGGAAAATTGTACTTCAATTTAAATTGGCATTTTCTTTCAAATTTCTCCTGCTGGGGGCAACACAATCATGCTTATAAAAGTAATGAATGAAAATGCAAAATTATCTTCCACGAGCAATTAAAAAAAAAAAATCCATCAAGCAGTTATACTACTTCAGTTTTCTTCTCCATTTTATTTTCTCCAAAGGAAATTAAATTTTAGAGCTTGTCGTATAACCAGGGAAATGCCAAATACCTGTAACAGATCTGGCCTTGCGAAGGGAAAAGAAAAAAACATTTACTTGAGTTATCTTGCAAAGTGAGAATCACAAATTAATCCTCAAATGTATTTATTCCCATGTTTAGTGTTGATGACACATATCCATTAATTTAGGATTTGTTATTTGATTCTAAAGACCAGTTTGGTATTGTTGTGATGTGCAGTTTTATTGTGAGCAAAAAATAATTATGAAAAAAAATGACCAGACGTTTGATAAATTCAATTTATAAAAATTGTTATATTGTTCAAAAACAGTATCTAAGTATTTAGTAAATTATAAATTATGCATACTATAAAATAATAATTTAGACAATTTATATTATAATAACAGAATTAACTTTAAAAAATAACTCTTACCACATATCTCAAGTCCTGCTTAAAAAAGCAATCATGCAACAATTTTTAAAATCTATTGACTAAAAATAAAAATTTACCAAACCCCTCCTCATCTCCTTTTTTTCTCTAATGGCTTTTAAAAGCTAAAAACAACGTCTAAAGCAATGCCAAATAGGGAAATTAGATTCATGATGGCCTAACATGAACTCATCCTTATCATGTTTTTTCTATTTATCTCTGATATTCTAGTCTATACAATCGAGAGAGTAAATATCCTCAAGATTACTTTTGCATCGTTTATGGTCATACAGCAAAATTGGCATCGAGCAAACCTATCCAAAATCATCTGCAACTTTGTTTCTCCTTCATCCTTGGCCTACCTCACTTTTTAATCCCCTGCTTTTCTACCATTCTTATCATAATGTCTATTGTCAACTCCTCTGAAATCTGTAAATTTAACTTCTAACTCATTTGTTGCCAATGCCGAAATCAACAAGTTTGACATTTAAAACAATAACTTAATCTCCCCAATGCTTGATCTGGAATTAAAACCAAACTCGAAGGGTTGGAAACTTTTCTGCTTTGAATTCCCAAATTAATTACCAATCTTCTCTTCTTGAGTTATGACGTGCTTGGTGTAAAATCCTAATTTTTGTGTGGGTAATTAAGTAATTTTGCTTCAAAGACAATTTGATAATTTTGTATTTTTAGATTAATTAAATAAAAATCAGAAATAAATTTGGTGTTGAATCTAGACAAGATAAAGTCTAAGTACATTTGGGGCAAAAGTGAAAAAAAAAATTCAAATCGGGGACAAAAGTGTAATTAAAGACGGACTAAAGTGAAAGAATCTTTTAAAATTGTGGTCAAAGTAGAATTTTAGAAACTTATTTTTCGGTCGAATCAGATTGCGCCACGTATCCCACTGCTACAGTTTTGAAAAATTACATAAAAACCCCTTATTTCTCCTTTCTTCTCCATGGACGCCCCCGTGCCACCCACGGTTACTGTTCACCCGAGCCTCCACCGTCCGCCGCCGTGCCAGACATGCCTGCCCGCCATGACCAAAAGACACCAACGAACCAGCGTCGGGTACTGTCGCCGTGAACCGCCGCCTCTCGCCGGAGAAATCACAGCCCGAAATTCGCGCCACCGGATTATTTTTTTGCCCGTCGTGCCACCGTCCAACGTCCGATCACCGCACCACCACTGCCGTTGGATTCATCTCGACTCCAGCTTTGATTTCCGACCACTCTCGGCCTCCAACTCGGCTCCGGTGAGAAGTTGACTACTGTAGCAATATTTTAATATTTAAATTTTGTGGTATTTTCGTAATTATTTTGGAATTGAGTTAATTTTCTCGAGAAAATTTTACTACGTGATAGAGGAGTTTGAAACATGAAATCTCATGATTTTTAAGTGTTAAAACGATAACCGAAAGGTAGTTAATTATCGAGATGAAAATATGGTATTTTTCTAATTATTTTCAAAATATGGTATTTTTATAATTTTCAGATTTTTGAGCCCATTTAATGTTTGGGACCTCGAAACTAAGTTCTGATTTCAAATTTGAACTCAGTGATGTGGGACACGAAGTTTGATATAAATACTATTATTTTCCGAAGTGGCACGAAATCCAAGATTATAGCTCATGAATTGCACCGTTTTGCGTGCCACTAGTCGATCCCGTGTTGGGACCCGTTTTCGACGAACTTTATATCTAAACCAATATTTTTGGGTGTTCTAAATTCAGTGGTGACCTCTGTTTCTCAATCCGAGACTCCATTTGAAAAGTCAACTTTTCAAGTGAATATGACGAGATTCGAAAACGACTATTCGAACAACCCGGTGATCAATTGAGGATATTTCGAGTATTGTTAGCTCAGCATAATCACTATTTCGAGGTAGGGGATTCAATTTCCTTGTTTTCTATTATTTTCATTAAAATTAGAATTTATTCTGAAAAAATGAAATTTTGTGATTTTATTAAATTGAATTATTTGAATAGTTATTTTAATTTACTATGAATTTGTGAAACATTGTAGACTGCTCTAGATATTTTTAAATATGATTTTATACAAGTTTTTATACTTGGGATTTGGTAAAACCATAGAAACTATACTTTTGGATTTTGAAGTACAAAATGGATTTTAATAAAAAAAAATCAGAGCATGTCTAGAATATTAAACCACTGCATGGTTATTTGAGACTCTATATATATTGCACATTTCATATGATCATGCATGAGAGTCGTCTTAGACATCACGGTGTTGTAGTAGGCGGACTAGTACACCCGCCTTTGGTCAGAGCCTGTAAACTCGCGCGGGGTTTGAAATCTGACTATCTCTATTCGGTAGGCGTAGGCATTCGGTGCCCCTCCAATTCGGCAGGAGTTGACACATGGGTGTCCCTTCGATTTTCAGAGAAAGATGTCAGATAGAGGGCACTCAATACATGTAGTATAAGTTGCTTTAGTTGTGATGATAGGATGAGAACTCATGTGATGTGTTGATTTATGTGATGTGCACTATACTTGTTTTATTATGGTTTTCTATCTGTTTTAACCTAGATATATATCTGGTTTTGGTTTTAGTATGGTATTCTATAAATGGTTTAAATCCTTAATATTTATAGAAATGCTTTCTGGTACTACTAACCATGCAGATATTTTGAGATTTATAAAAGATTTTCCCAAACGGAAAATTGGATAACCTACTAGGCAATTGATGCTCACCCTCCCTACTTTCTCCACAGGTGCTGTCCAGTCTGACATTGACGGTCAACAAGCAGAATAAGAAGTTATCTTTTATTTGTAGTTTAAAACTTGGTAATGCTAGGAGTGTGAATACAAGACTCGTGTTTAAGTCTTGTTAAATAATGGATATTGCTAGTATTCTTGTTAAGCGTGTTTCTTTGAAAATATCTGTAACTATGTATGCCATATTAGTGTGATGTTGAGGTGTGAATGATGATGCTCAGTGAAATAACTGAGAATTTAATTTTCTTTAAAATTTTTCAGTCTGTGTCTATTGGTGACTATGAACTATAAAATAGGTCCACTGGTTGAGATTCAAAAAAAAAATTCCAATTTTTTGTGATTTTCCCCTTCTATCACTACCCCGGGGTTTGGTTCGTGATACTTGGGGTATGTACGGTGATAGAAACCTTCCATGGCAACTAGAATAATTCAAAAAGCATGAGACAAATGTTGTTGTCCAATCTTGAACACCGACTTTAGATGCACCACGATCACACCTGACCACCCTATTTTGACCATTCTCACCATTTTTATTCTCACAACCATTCAAATGTGTGTTTGTTTCAACAAATTTAATTTGTTTTCACTCTAATAGCTTATTCAAATAGGTGTTTATTTCAACAATTCAGCTATTTCATTTGAATGACCAATTTTTAAAATTTACTATTAGAATGAGCTTTTTCTTCTTAAAATGAGAATGTATCCTTACCATTATTTTTTATATTACATTTTAATTTTTCTCATTCAATAATATATTCCACTCTATTATAGTTCAAAATGCCTCTCATTCTAATTATAACACATTTCATTATATCCATTTAAACACACACATTCAAATACAACTAAATTTTCTGAAACACTTCTCAGTGAGAATTCATAGTAGCTATGGAGAGTCACATGTCAATTATTTAATCAAGAAGAATACTATTAGAGCGGTTTTCACCAGCTATCCACGTGTCACTGAACTATTGATGTTACACCTTCCAACTATCTTCGTATCCTTGCTATCTCAAAATGCTCCCTACTTCGGGCAGGGTTAGAGAGGCGGGGGTGGCCACCTGTAAAGACTCTTCGATTCTTAAGTCAGATATTTACCCCTGAGATTGAGTAGCAAAGATTTAGTTTTTTTTTTTGTATCTGTATGAGTATATCTTTTGTTTCTTGCTCGTAAACTTTTAAATATTTCTTTTTGTATGCATACATGCCTCTCTTTTGGGGACGCATGACTCATATATATATAGTCCTAAAATTGTGAACCTCTTGGTTCTTAATCTCAGGACCGAGTGCCTTTTTCGTCAAGACTTTCTCCAAAGGTCACGGGCGGAGATTACCGTGATCCCCCCTGCACTGCTGTAGCTTAGTTTCTGCCGTCCCCTATGGCTTGAGTCTGTCAGGGGCGAGATTTGGACAAATTGCCATTCTATCAGGACGGCTTGCCTCCTGTGCACACCTACTTAAGATCGCATTAAATGCTCTGTCTGGGTCTAGAGCTGTGAGTTACTTTCCATTGTACTCTGGTGGAAGACCCTTGGAGCTTTTGACCCCCAGCTACCGAGGTAAGGATCGGACTGGGCCAAGTCCATCCAGGGTCTGGGATGGGCTCAGCCCTAACCTCGGACAGCCTAATGGCCAATGTGGTACCACGTGCGACTCGTATGGCTTTTAGCTAGTCATTCTCGACACATGTCGGACGGTGGGCCCTGTTTGTGACCTGTTCTGCCACTTAATCGTCCACGTGGTGTATAATTTGGGAACGGGTCCCACAACTGCCCCCATTTCCCTACTTGATGGATTCGTATCCATCAAGAGGGGAAATCATTTCTCTATTCTTCCAATTTGAGGAATACACGTGGCTCCTCCTTGCTGACGCAGAGGCACGCCATCCCATGTCAAAATTTTTTTTAAATTTCGAAGTTCCGACTGTTCGATCTCCCTTGCTCTCCCTTTTTCCAGAAAAACTCTTCAGCTCCCCGTCTATAAAAGCCGCATTTACGCTCATTTGCTACTTTACTAAAATCTTCATTTATTCCAGCCTCGTAAAATCTTAGGGTTTTCGACTTCTCCCCTTTCTAGAGACTTTTGCTCTTTCGATTGTATCCAGAACGATGGCCTCGAATCAAGATCAGGAATTGCGCCCCGTCGTGGACTCGGAGTTGGATTCGCTAAGGAGACAGCTCTACCTCCCCGCTGGAGTCACGCTATAAAGGGTCGAGGGCCCCACGGATTGGTATCTACGTCCCTCTACCCCTGAAGGCTCTATTATTTTGGGAAGAAAATATCTGGAATGGCTGCGATTCCCTCTTCCTCCTCTGATCCACCAATTCTTTGCTTTGACGGGGATCCACCCGATGTAATTAAATGCAAACGGGGTCATGATTCTGATGGGGCTCTCCGCCCTGTCAGTTCTTTATAACCAGCATATCGACCTGAAGGTGGTCTTTTATGCTTACAAACTCACCCTCATCCTTAAAAAGAGTTTGTACCCCACCTTTTACCTTCACCCGCTCTCGGGACGTCATATTTTCTGGGGCTTGCCGAGGTCAGACAAGCAATGAGACTCCCACTCTAGGCTATATGCCGTTGGAGGGGCGTGGTGCTCCCCTTGGGTGAATGGAGAGCACTTCCAAATTCCCTCAGTTTTCCTGCAGAATAAGTGCTAGGTCGTGATTTTCGGGTCTGCATTCTCCTCGTCTGTTATTACTCACCTTATTTTGTCTTGTGCAGCCTCTGCAGAAGAAAACAAGTTTGAACCGTATTTGTCAGCGGGGTGGCTCAAAGGCCTGGAAGGGATCGTCATCTTCAGATTCCTGGGGACTGCCGACACATCCAGGCCACCCTCAACCCCCAGGTGATGAATATGATGCCCAAGATGGTCTCATATCTTCCCTTCCCTCTGGACACCTAGGTTATCACGAAGCACCTGCGGAGCCGACTTGATGCATCCACCCTGAACCGATTCCGCTGGGATGAGCACGATCGCATCACCATGGTGGATCGTCAGGTTACAGCTTCAAGCCAGTTGGCGGGTTCCAACGACCTGGTAGCGCCGACTAGCCACGAGCTCGAAGAGGCTGTGAGGTTCGTGGCCGAAGAGTGCGTCAGGCTCCGTAGAGAAGAAGCCGCCACCCCTAAGAAGGCTAGAGGTGGGTTCATTTCCACATCCTTGAGCTTTGTCGATCGAGTTATGGCCGTGATCTAAACATGTTGCTTGTTCTTTATAGGTTCTGAGACGGGCCCTTCGGCAGACCCCTCCCCTGTCAAGGGGGGTACTGCTGGGCATAAGGCTCACCCCTAGGCAACCACTGGTCATCATCTCATGGTGTCTTCAGAGGATGAAGTGCCCGTGGTCCCCTGCTCTGATGCAAGCGGACCTCTGTCCGAGGAAACGTCGGCCACACGGGCCATATATGGCAAGGGGATGCCCCTGAGTCTGCCCGGGGAGTCTGCTGCACCAACCTCTTCCACCCCCAACTTTGGTTCGAAAACGAGCGCGGGGTCGGATGCTGCTTGCCTCAGTGGGGAGATCGCTGAGCTCAGTGGGGGGGGGCTCTGAGGTTGAAATCTCAGCTGTCTTCCCCTCTTCCGGTCCCAATAAAGCGGTGCCACGAGGTCGGCTCATCTAAAGAAGAAGAGGGCTCAGCAGAGAAGAGGGGCAGGGTTACCCCCTTGTCTGACAGTGATGACGATGGAGCCACGTTGACCCTTCTGAGAAGAAGAAGGTTCGTGTGCAGTGGCCCGTCAAGAGGGAATGCACCACCTCCCGCCGTCGCTCTCGACGGCGCCAAGCTTTCCTCCGACCCTGCTACTGCTGCTTCGGGGGTGTGCCCAGTCGAGGGAGAGGGTGCCCTCGCGTTGGCAGAGTGGAGTCACATTCTGTAGGCGTGGACAATGCCCAAAGAGAGGGTCCAGCCGCAGAACCCGAGCTAGAGGCGCTCTCCTTGGAGAACATCGAGCTCGTCGCTAGCTGTACCTTCGCGTAGATTTGGCTCGTTTGGTTGCCTCTATACTTCTCAGCATCCTTGCTAGATGCTAACTTTTTTTTATTTATCTTCCAGCTGGTTGCCATCTGGTCTTTCTATTCCTCTCGTGTCAGGGCCCTGACCGAGGAGTTGAACTCTCGCTTTGCGCTGGCCGAGCGCAGCGAGGCTGCCCTTGCCGAGTTGAGGACTGACTTTGACTTATATTGGAGCCTCGATGAGGCGAGGGTCAGCAGTACGGTGGCTCATGCCCTGAGTGTCGAGAGGGTCAGGCGCAAGGAGCTTGCTACGAGACTGGCCGAAGCGGAGGCCGATGGGCTTGCTCAATCCGAGGCTATCAAATTAGCCCAAAACGAGCTTAAGGTCAAGGAGCAAGAGCTGTAGAGCACTTGGGAGGAGATGGAGCTGGCCTTCCTCGCTCGCGATAGGGTCGTTGCTGATGCTAAAGAGGCGAGGAAAGCCGAAGCTAGAGCTAAACTAGAGGCCCATTCTATGCAACGCAAACTCGACCGGTCGAACGAGGTAAGCCAACATCTTTACTTGGACCTTGCCGACACGGCGAAGACCTTGCTGACATTAATGCCCTTTGGGTCGACTTGTCGCAGCGACAGGCAGAGCTGGGGCTGGCAGCACTGAGGGATAGACTAGCGGATGCGGAAAAACTAAAAACTAGGTATTAGAGGCAGGTGGATGTCCTTTCTGCGAAAAGTTACAGGTCTGGCTGGGAGAATAGGGAATTCGAAGGTCACGCGGAGGTGGTAACGCCAGACCAGTTTGACGAGCAGAAAGGCGTCGAGAGAGACCAGTATTCCGTCAAGTACTATATGCAGCAACTTGGGGATGGTGCGTACCCCGCTGACGTACTAAAGATGCTTGCCGTGGAAAAGGACGGGCCCTCTACATCCGCCTCTGTTGCCAAAGAGCTTAACCCTATTTCCGGTCTACCAGATCAAACTTCGGAAGTCCCTGGCGGTCAGCCTGGTCTTGGGGTCTTAACTGGTGAGGGGTCTGGTGCGGTCATTTTATCCAGTGACGACTCCGACCCTGGTACACTACCCTCCACCGAGGCTGGTCTAAGTGCCGGAACTGACTGCGCTCCCTTGGCCGGAGGTAATTAGGGTCCCTAATTTTGTATATTTGTAAAGTTGATCCTCGTTGGAACCGTCTGTATAAATAATAAGAACAGTGCAATTCTCCTTAGTCTATTCTCTTTTTCTTTATTGACTACATCCGGGGTAAAGTTGACCCTTGTTGTAACTGTTTGGAATCGGTCGTATATGATTTCGAGTCATTAGTAAGTCCTCCTTGAGTTAGGATCGACGAGATTAGTTCCGAAGATAGGGATGTTAGCTCTGGCCCATCCGGTTCTAAAGAGATATAACTTCTGTTATGACTTGTCTTGACAGAGTTCGACCCGCGTGTGTGGCTGGAATTCTCCGACCCCAAATGGGACCATGCTCGGAATCATCTCCAGGGGCTGGTTAATCACTGTCTAGATCTGTCGCTGCAAAGGAAGAGACCCGGGCTCGACTCTCATCGGGAGTAGACTGGGCATTACCACTCTGACGTGTCTCTGCGAGTCCACCCAAAACCGGCTTCTAGCCGATAGAACTTTTGGGTGCGCATCCCCGTCGATCGTTCCCTTTGTATTTTTTGGAAATAATAAACAGGGCCTGATTTTAACTTCTATCTTAGTACCTGGTGTATGCATAATAAAATGTTGTTTGGGGAGGGTCTGCTTCGAACGGGTAAACCCTGACCCCTTTAACCTTTCCTCTGCATATGGCTAAAACTTTGTAAAGATGGGGTCTGTTTCCAATGGGCAGACCCTGACCTCTCCATCCTTTGCTTTGCATGCTGCTCAAATGTTGTCTGGAAGGGTCCGCTTCCAACGAGTAGACCCTGACCTCTCCAACCTTTGCTTTGCGTGCCGCTAAAATATTGTTTGGGAGGGTCTGCTTCCAACGGGTAGACCCTGACCTGTGCTTTCCTTCTTCGTATACTTTCTCGGGCCATCGGCAAGGATTTTATTGCACGATGTGATCCCCATAGTATGATCATTTTCGAGGTCTGCTGGCAAGTTCTTGGTTGTGCAGCTCTTTCCTCTTCGTATATTTTCTCGGGCCATCGGCAAGAATTTTATTGCACGATGTGGTTCCCATAGTACGATTGCTTTCGAGGTCTGCTGACAAGTTTTTGGTTGCGTAGCTCTTTCCTCTTCGTATATTTTCTCGCGTCGTCGACAAGCGACGTGATCCCCATAGTACGATTGTTTTCGAGGTCTACCGGCAAGTTTTGGTTGCGCAGCTCTTTCTTCTTCGTACGTTTTCTCGGGTCGTCGACAAGCGAAGTGATCCCCATAGTACGATTGTTTTCGAGGTATGCTGGCAAGTTTTCGGTTGCGCAGCTCTTTCCTCTTCGTACATTTTCTTGGGTTGTCGACAAGCAACGTGATCCCCATAGTACGATCGTTTTCAAGGTCTGCTGGCAAGTTTTCAGTTGCGCAGCTCTTTCCTCTTCGTACGTTTTCTCGGGTCGTCGACAAGCAATGTGATCCCCATAGTATGATCGATCTTAAGGTCTGCTGGCAAGTTTTTGGTTGCGCAGCTCTTTCCTCTTCGTACGTTTTCTCGGGTCATCGCCAAGCGATATGATCCCTATAGTATGATCCTTGATTGCATGAATAATGCGTGGGGTCTGCCACTTTGGGCAGACCCCTATTCCGTAGCAATCCAAAAGATAAATCCATGCGGCAAAAAGGAAACTTGACCTGTTTTGGATTTAAACTCTTCGATAATATAGGCATTCATATAGGTCTTACATCATATACATGTGTCTCACATGTGAATAGTGCGTGGGATCTGCCATTGTGGGCAGACCCTTTTTCCATAGCAGTCCAAAAGATAAATCCATGCAGCAAAAAAAGAACTTAACCTGTTTTGGATTTAAGCTTTTCAATAATATAAGCACTCACATGGGTCTTGCATATGTCTCACACGTGAATAGTGCGTGGGATCTACCACTGTTGGCAGACCCCTTTTCTATAGCAGTCCAAAAGATAAATCCGTGTGATAAAAGGGGAACTTAACCTGTTTTGGATTTAAGCTTTTCAATAATATAAGCATTCATATGGGTCTTGCATCATATGCACATGTTCTCACACGTGATACTTTTTTAAGTATTGAGCATTTCACGTGTTCGGCAAGTCTTTTCTGGTCTTGAGTTCCTTCAGGACATACACACCATTGTCAAGTGCTTTGATCACCTCATAGGGTCCAATCCAATTGGAGTCCAGTTTCGAGGAATTCCCTGTTCTAACTTTCAAGACCCAATCCCCGACGTTGAATTGTCGAGCACTAACCTTCTTTGCGTGGTAGGTCCTAGCCTGCTGGTGGTATGAAGCTAGATGGACCAGGGCCATGTTTCTCGTTTCTTCCAGGAGGTCTGTGTTGTGGCTCAGCTGCCATTCGTTTAAGGGAGCATCTCTTACCACTTCGGAGCAAAGGGTCGGGAGGCCGACCTCGGTCGGGATCATAGCCTCTGATCCGTAGACTATGGCGAATGGCGTTCTTCTAGTCGACCTCCGCTCCATGGTTCGATGGGCCCACACAATGGCCGATAGCTCTTCTAACTTTTTGATATTGCTGAATATGGCTTTGTTCGTTGCCTCTGCTTAGCCGTTCCCCTGAGGGTAGTTCACGGAAGAGAAACTGAGCCTTATATCATATAGCTCGCACAACTCCTTGAGCTTAGCATTTTAAAACTGTGTGCCATGATCGGTGTGTATCTCTTTCGGAATCCCGTATTGACAGATTATATTTTTCCAAATGAAGTTAATTGTGTCTGCTTTGTTTACGGTCACGTAGGCTTCAGCCTCTACCCATTTGGTGAAATAATCTATGGCCAGCAGGATGTACCTTCTTCCCCTTAGACTTCTGGGGACCTCTCCGACGATGTCCAAACCCCACTTGGCGAATGGCCAGGGCGTTATGTTCGAATGGAGATCCTCTGCAGGTTGGCGTTTCATGGGGGCGAACCTCTGGCACTTATCAAATTTTTTGACGAACTGGGCTGCCTCTGTCATCATGTATGGCTAGAAGTATCCAGCCGTCAGAGCCTTGTGGGCGAGGCTACGTCCACCAGAGTGGCTGCCGCATACTCCCTCGTGGATTTCTTCCATCAGTTTTTGTGCTTCGACGAGACCTACATACCGTAGCATCGGCTCAATTGTCGATCTCCTATATAGTTGTTCCCCTACCATCGAGTATCTGGCAGCTTTCAATCTGATCAACCTCACTTCCTGGGGATCTGGGGGCAAGTTCCCCAATGCCAAATACTGGGTGATGAGTTTCATCCATCCTTCGTCTGCGGGGCCGGCTGCAAATACATGACGTGCGGGGGTCTCCGGGGGTCCTCTGTATTCCTGTCCTTGAGGAGAATCTCTGCATGTCCCGTTCCTCCGGTCAACGCACTCTTAGCTAGCTCATCGGCCTTCTAGTTCATCTCTCTGGGAATCTTTTCGATATTAAGGCTGCTAAAGCATGCTTTTGCCCCCATTACTTTGGAAAAGTACCTGTGTAATCTCGGCTCTTTTACTTTGAAGTCTCCCCTGATTTGACCCACGACCAATTGTGAGTCAGTCATTACTGTGATGCTCTCTACTCCGAAATGCAGGGCCAGTTCAAGGCCTCGCAGCAGGGCCTCGTACTCCACATCGTTGTTCGTGGCTTGGAAGCTGAGCCTCAAGGCTTTCTCTACTCTGAGCCCTATTAGGGTCTGTAGGACTATCCCGATACCTGACCCCGAGGCATTCGTGGATCCATCGGTGTAGAAGGTCTAGGCTGAAGGGTGGCGAGGCTGAGAAATTTGAAGCGGATCGTGCAGCTCACCGAAAGATATGATTTCCACCAGGAAATCCGCTATGACCTGCCCCTTCTTCGCTACTCAGGGCCGATACTCGATGTCGTATATCCCCAGTTCGATGGCCCACTTGGTTAGTTGTCCTGATAAGTCTGATTTAGCCAAGATCTGCCGGATGGGGAAGTCCATGTACACGGTAACAGAGTGTGCTTCAAAGTATTGACTGAGTCTCTTCTTAGCGTTGACCAGAGCGAGGACCAGTTTCTCCGCTATACTATATCGCGTCTCGGCATCCAGGAGCATGCGGCTTGTATAAAACACCGGCTTCTACTTGCTATCTTCCTCGATGAATAGTACGACATTGATCGCTACTTCAGACACTGCTAAATAAGCGTATAGGCGCTCCCCTTCTGCCGGGGAAGCCAGGATGGGCAGGTGACTTAGGTACAGCTTTAAGTCTGTCAATGCCTTATCCTGTTCCTTCCCCCAAGCAACAGTGGAGCTTCTCTTTATGCACTGGAAAAAGGACTTGCATCGGTCAGACATCTTAGAGACGAACCGTCTGAGCGCGGCTATCTTCCCGGCTAGGCACTGGACTTCTTGAATAGTCGAGGGTCTCTGCATGTCTGTGATAGACGACAACTGGGTAGGGTTTGCCTCAATACCCCTTCTGCTTACGATGTGCCCCAGGAACTAGCCGGAGGACACCCCAAACGTGCATTTCTTGGGGTTTAGGCACATCCAATATTGCCTCAGAATCTGGAAACACTCGTCCAAATATCCCAGATGACCCGAAGCTTCTCTGCTTTTTATGACCATATCATCAATATAGACTTCCATAGTTTTTCCTAGCTGTCCGACGAACATTTTGTTCATGAGCCTCTGGTAGGTCGCCCCTGCATTCTTCAAATCAAACGGCATATGTCTGTAACAGTACAGGCCTCGCTCCACGATAAATGCCGTGTGGATCTGGTCTTTTTCATACAGGGGGATCTAGTTGTATCCCGAGTAGGCATCCAAAAAACTCATTCTGTCGAATCTTGCCGTTGCGTCCACCATCTGGTCGATCTTTGGCAAGGGGAAGCTATCCTTCGGGCAAGCCTTGTTCAAGTTGGTGAAGTCTATACAAGTTCAGTCATCGCCGTTCTTCTTTTTCACTACTACTGGGTTGGATATCCAGGATGGGTATATGCATTCCATGATTAGGCCGTTTTCCAACAGCGTCTCTACCTCCTTGTTGATCGCCCTGTTTTTCCCCGGCGCAAACTTTCGGGGTCTCTGTCTGACCAAAGGAAAATTTGGATCTATGTTTAACCGGTGACAGGCATGCAAAGGGTCAATCCCGGGCATGTCGTCATGGAACCAAGCGAAGACATCTTGGTTCCGCCTCAGGAATCCCAACAGCTCGTTCATTTCCTCTTTAGGCAACAGGGCCCTGACTAATATTACCTTTGACGGCTCCGCCTCTTTCAAAGAGACCGCCACCAGCTCTTTAATCGTAGACTCAGGTCCGTCAGACTCCTCCTCGATCTGTTTCATGTATGCTGGCAGGCAGTCTTAGATTGCTATTCATCCCCCGTCGGGGCATTCTTACTCATACCGGGTCCCTTCAGGGTTGCTGAAAAACATTTCCTCGCGGAGGCCTAGTCTCTTTTGATATCTATCGCATGGGTACCGTCCTTTGATTAACATCTTAAGACCTAGTGGAGGGTGGAGGCGACTCCATGCATGGCGTGGATCCATCCTCTCCCCATTATGATGTTGAAGAAGAACGGGCAGTCGATAACGACGAAGTTCACATCCAAGCATCTCTCAGCCACGTAGACCTTCAAGGTCACAACGCCCAAGGGGCTGACCTTGGTACTATCGAAAGCGAACAGTGGCTGATAGGTCGGTCTGAGCGCGTTCCAATTCAGGCCCATGTTCTCGAACGTGCTGAGGAACAAGATATCGACGCTGCTTCTACCGTCGATCAGGACCCTTCTGACCAAGACAGAGTCGATCTGTAACTTAATTACTAGGGGGTCGTCATGTGGCAGGTGCACCGTGGTCAAATTTTACTGGGTGAAGGCGATGGGGGCAGTGGAGGCACAAATTTCACCCACCCTCAAATGGTTAACGGAATACCCCATCTCCCTCAGGCGCTTCACCCTCTCCTTGGTTTTTTTTAGGCACTTTTCCTTCTCTTCCTGACCCTGGGTCTGCTCGGGTCTACCCACGATGGTCGGCATTATCCTCAGGGCCTGGTCTCCTGACCCGGAGGCCTTGGTCTACTTGCCTTTCTTGGGCCTTGTGGCATCTTTCCGCGGCTGGATTCCACCAGTCTTTACGTACTAATTCAATTTGCTGGCATGAATCACCATTATGACCTGTGCGTAGAGGTTGCGGCAATTGATAGTATCATGTCCGTGATCTTTGTGAAATTGGCAGTACCTATTCTTGTTTTTCATGTGCTCAGGAACGCCAAATTTGGGCGGGTCTTTGAAAATGCTCTTGTCCTTGTTTTGGAGGTAGATCACATTGATCGGCGTGTTGAGCTCGTACTTCGGCAGTAGGTCACGGGACACCTTCCTCCCCTTGCCGCCTTCTTGACCGCCCTGGGTGGGGGCTTCCTGTTACAGAATTAGCCCTCGGTCTGGCGCTGGCCTCTTTATCCCTTGCAGGGCCGAGGCATGTGCCAGTACTGTTGTTATCGCGACAGATGCCTTAGGTGTTTTCTGGCAACTTTCCAACACCCTGAATACCCCTTCCGATTTGGCCTGGACATCTGCCATATTGTATGGAAGGTTCAAGAGCAGGTGGTCCGACAGCATCGATCCTGGCTACAAGCCCCTAACGAACGAGCTCGTGGCTTGGACTGAATCGGCGTTGTGCACTAGGGATATCACCTCCAGAAAACGTGCCAGGTATTCTTTCGGAGACTTGTTGACAGTTTGTTCCAGCCGGTCTAGGTCTCGCATGGTTTTCTGCTGCCTCCGGGCACCCGCGTACTGCTTCAAGAAAAGTTTACAGAAATCTTCGAACCCGTTTATGGATTTCTCTGGGAGCTGTCTGAATCATAATAGGGCCAGTCCCGCCAGGGTTGTGGAGAAGACCTTGCAGGTTACAGCTTCGTCCCTGGTTTCCAAGGCCATCTTCTGCTGAAAGTGATATATATGATCGATGAGGTCAGTTTTCCCCTCAAACAGCCTGAAGGTTGGAGTAGTCTCGGCTTGGACTCCATCTGGATCTAATCGGTGAAGGCCGTTCGGCCGATCCCTCGCACAGTTTGCTCAGCCAGGTCATCGGGGGGTCTGGCTGTTATAGGCCCCAAGCCTCTTACTCATCTCTGCCATCATTTCTTGCAATTGGGAAGCACACCTTCAAGGCTTTCTCGGTGTCTTCTGGTTTCTGCCGCTCTGGCTCGGAATGGTCTTGTCTAGCTTTGTTGCTCTCCCTGTTTTTGTGATCGGGATGGGGTGGGCATTTCCCTCGGCGGTTGGCCCTCGGTCTCTTGTTGGACTTCTGCGTCGAAATCTTCCCTTCACTCGCTCCTAGCTTCGCTTGCCAGCAGCCCCTCGAGGTGGGCGTTATCCCTACACACTTCTGTGACTTCATCTTTTAAGCCCATAATAGCCTCGTGGGCAATCTCTGCTTTCCGGCTTACTTCTGCCAGTGCGGCGAGCATCTAGTCCAACTTTTGCTCCAGTCCAGGCTGCGCTCCCTAAGAGCTTTCTTCGGCGTCGTGTGGATTCCTGTCAGCTTCAGGACGTGTGCTTCTAGTTGTCATTCTTGAAGATGCCATCTTCCAATGCTATATGGCTTCTTGTTCGGGGAGAGTGCGATCGTGAGACTCCGACTCTTCCTCTCGCACTCAAAGAAAAATCGTTTCCCACAGACGGTGCCAAACTGTTGGAGCGATTTCCACCAGCTATCCATGTGTCGCTGAACTGCTGATGTTACACCTTCCAACTGTCTTCGTATCCTTGCTATCCCAAAATACTCCTGACTTTAGACAGGGTCGGAGAGACGGAGGTGGCCACCTGCAAAGACTCTCTGATGCTTAAGTCAGATATTTATCCCTAAGATTGAGTAGCAAAGATTCAATTTTTCTTTGTATCTGTATGAGTATATCTTCTGTTTCTTGCTCGTAAACTTTTAAATATTTCTTTTTGTATGCGTACATACCTCTCTTTTGGGGACGCATGGCTCATATATATATAGTCATGAAATTGTGGACCTCCTGGTTCTCAATCTCAGGTTCGAGTACCTTTTTCGTCAAGACTTTCTCCAGAGGTCACGGGGCGAGATTACCGTGATCCCTCTTACACTGCTGTAGCCTAGTTTCCGCCATCCCCTATGGCTCGAGTCTGTCAGGGGCGAGATTTGGATAAATCGCCGTTCTGTTAGGACAGCTTACCCATGCGTACACCTACTCAAGATCACATTAAATACTATGTCTGGGTCTGGAACTGTGAGTTGCTTTCTATTGAACTCTGGTGGAAGACCCTTGGGGCTTCCGACCTCCAGCTGTCGAGGTAAGGATCATACTGGGCTGAGTCTATCTAGGGTCTGGGATGGGCTCGGCTCTAACCTCAAACAGCCCAATGACCGATGTGGTACCAGGTGCGACTCGCATGGCCTTTAACTAGTCACTCTCGACACATATCAGACCGTGGGCCCTGTTTGTGACCTGTTATGTCACTTAATTGTCCACGTGGTGTATGATTTGGGAACGGATCCCACAAATACCTAGTTAATTCGGTTCAACCACTAGAGAGTCTTATTGTCTACCTTCTCACCCTCTTAGTTGTTTTTTTTTTTTCCTATAGATTTTTGTTGACAGGATTAGACGTGAAACCTTTACTGTTTTGATTTTGTTGTCCATTTGTCCACTGTTACTTTTCTGATTAAACAGAACAATGATTAATGACTCAGGCTTTGTGCTTTTATCATGTTTTTGTAACATCTCATGGTTAAGCAATCTGTCACAGTTCCTCGTATGTGAATGGGGTGAATCTCGTGCCCGGGTTGTAGTAGAAAGTTGTTCAAACTCATCACCCAATCCATCGCTTGAGGTCTTCATCGCTTAAGGGATGACTGCTTATAGTTCGATCATCAATGTATTTCAATTTTTGCATGTATTCTCTGATAGAAGATAAGCCCTTGGTATTTTCATGACAGTCAATAGTATGGCAAACATTTTTGTATTGGATTTATTATTAAAATTAGTAATAAGTTTTGCCCACGCAATACTAGAGTTGCCACACTTGTTGATCATGTTTGCAATAGTGCCATTGACTGCTGATTAAATTGACACTAACAATAGGTGGTCAGGTGTGCCCTGACGCAGCCAAAGGCGGTGTTTTAGGGTTGGGCAACAACATTTGTTGATGATTGGTGCAACAGTGCCATTGACCGTGGATTGAATAGCCACCAAAGAGCCGTTTAATATGGGGCGCTCCAAGTTTTCGTATTTGGGAAAGTTGAGGGTAACTGATTGAAAGGAGACTTGAATCGTAATGTTTGATTATGCAATGGAATCTTATTTACATGTGAAATCTATAGGAAAATATGAAAATTGTGTTCGGTTGAACGTTAAAATGTACTAAACTATTAAGAAAACAACTTTTAATAATTTATTAAAAAAAAACACAGATCCATATAAATCTTTTCATTTATATCAAATTAAACCTCCAATCTATATTTTTTTGATCAAATAAGACCGGACTCACAAATCTAGTCAAAATTGAAATTTTAGTTTATTAAAAAAGACATTCTTACCCTTTAAACTTATGAAATATATATTAAAATAATATATAGTTTTATATATAACTAATTATTATTGTCTTTCTCTTTTTTAAAAAAAAAATATTTTAAGTGAAAATAATAATTATTAAAAATAAAAATAATTTCAATTATTCAAAACATTTTAAAAAGAAAAAGAATAGGAAAAGTTCGAAAAACAATTCCCATTTTATCTTCTATTTTTGTCAAGAGTTCAAATCATTCAATACAATTAACATGGAAAAAAAAAAAAGAGAATGACAAAAGTTTTTTAAAAAGTTATTTTCTCTTTCTTTTTCTAATTCTTTTAAGTGAAAATAATAATTTTATTGAAACTAAAAATAGTGTAAATTATTCAAAACAATTAAAATAAAAAATTAATGAAAAAATAAAAAAGTAATGCATGTTTTGTCCTTTTTTGTTTTCCTTTTATTTTAATGCTTTTGATTATTTAAGCAATTTTACTCTTAATAATTTTATTATACTATGTTTTATGAGTTTTAAGGGCAAAAATGTCTTTTAAACATTCTGAGCTTTCAATTTTAACCAAATTTGTGGGTCTAGTCTTATTTGATAAGGAAATGCAAATTGAACATTTAATTTGATATGAATAAAATGGCATAGGTTTTTTTTTCTTTTTTCTTTTTGATAAAACTCTAAAGGTTGTGGGTTATTATTATTATTATTATTATTATTATTATTATTATTATCCCTTTTTAATATTATGATAGAAATACCTCAAACAAGCATATTTTTAGGCATATTGTATAATAAAATAAATTTATTTTTTAAAAAATTATAAAATTCAGATTATTAGAATAAATCATGTAATTTGTTGTAGGCCCATGGGTTACAGATTGAGGTTAATCTAAAATCCACTGGTTTGGTGAGTTTAGCTTTATCCCAAAATATGGCTTAGTGAAACCCAATGAATTGCGTTAATTATTAACTAGTACTCTCAAAATGCTAAGGTTGACTAATTAGATATGGTTTTTACTCTTTAACATCTCAAAGAAAATATGGTATAAGCGTGAATCTATTAATCACTCACCACTAAGGAAGACATGCAATAGTTGCTAGATTGTAAAATTTTGGTTTTAGTTATGATACTTGTACTCAAAACTTAATTATTTTTCCAGTCCTATTCAATACACATACAAATATGCATTAATATCTCTACCTGAAGTTCAATAAACTGAGACTTATAACTCCTATTGAGATGTACCATACTATAATTTTAAGCATAAGAAAAGTGTCAAACTATTTTTTTATTGATTGTGAATGTTAGGGACAAATGAATATCAAAGTTGTTTGGGCAAATAATAAAATAAGAATAATACTAGATATCCTAACTAGTTTATCAAAATTTTTATACCGATATATATAGTAAATAAGTTGTCACCATTTAATTAGTGTATTGAAATTTACTACAAATAAATTTAATATTATTCACTAATTAAATTGTGACAATTCACCTATCATATAGGTAGGTATTAAAAATTTGGTAACCTCCTTATGATACCTAGCATTATCCATAAAATAAAGAAAAGTTCGTGGATTTAAAGCATAGTTATCCACTTAAGGTGTGTTATTTGACCTCCAAGATATAACAAATCTATGATATTCAGCAAATAGCAATTTTAGAAAATATCCTACACACATTGTGAAACATATTAGATTCATAAATTTGGATATTCTCATATTATATTTATAGCCAAACTTGTATCTTTTTATTAAGAGACATATTCTTTGATCAATAGACATGTTGTTCGTTACACCCTATTACAATGAATTGGTATTTACTAAAGGTTGCATATTTACATCGCATCCTATCCAACTGAATATGTCCCAATCAAATGTCGTAACCTTTCATATAGGTACTACTAATAGTTCTAACCTTATACATAGGTACTAATAATATTTGTATTCCTTCGTATAGGTGTGAATCAACAGTTGTATCTTATCATATAGACACCGTCAAAAGTTGTATCTTTTCATTATACCTGATCCAGATTTTTGGCTATTTTCAGTTCCCATCAAATAATACGTCTCTCCAACATTGAATAGTTTATTTAGACTAAAATAAAGAATTGTCTTCGATAAATGGATAACTTTAAATTTATAATTCTTTATTAATATATGCTTCTTTGATTCTTATGATATTTACACCAAACAATATAAACAATATGCATTACTAAACTCGTAATAATTATGTCATTGATAAAAACTGATTCTTTATAAATAAATTAATGGGATAATATCATAAAAATACCACTTTTAGTAAGTAGTAAAATATTATACTTATAGTTTTCTATAAAAACACCAAATTCACATATACGGTTGCAATTGGAGTTTCAAATCATTGAAAAAGTGTTTTTATTCTTTACAATTATCTATTAACATCAACAGAAATAGCATTTGGATCAAAATATTATTTGTAATCTCTTCGGAATCTATCCAAAATAGCTTTCAAATCTACCATTTTCTTTTCTTTTTTTTAATTAAAAAAATTCTTTTATCTGATTTCAAAAGTTAAAAAAATATATTTTTAATAACTTTAACCTAAATTTGAGTGTAGATCTAAAGAGATTTGATAGAAAAGTATAAATAGAATATTTTATTTGAAATTAGGAAACAGACCGTCGTTTTTTTTTTTTTTTTGATAAAAGGCTAAAAGATATTGTTTATATATAAGACCAGAATTCAGTAAGTATTTTTTTTAACTTATCTATAAATATTTTTTTAGTCATTAGATCATTATTTAATAGCTGCCATAATTTGAATATTTGAAAAAAAATAATAAGTACACATTATTGAATATTTTCTCTCCCTACCTTTTATCATAAAAAGATTTGTGCAATAAATTTTAATTGGGTAAAATAATACCCATAAAAAGTTAAAAGAACAAATAAAAATGACTAGATTGGTGCCCTTCTATATACATATATATATATATATATATATATATATATATATGGGTACCAATCTAGTAGTTATTTTTTTTTTAACCTATACATAGGTATCAATTTGGCCAATGAAAATTTAGCATGCANTTAGAAAAATATCACTTTTTAAAAGTTACTTTTAGAAAATATAGTACTTTAAATAACTATTTAGGAAAACACCACTTTTTTTCACACTTGATATTTTTCAATAATACTGGAGGTAACTACTTGGGTTATTTAAAGTAACCAATATAGTTATCTGAAATAACCGATCAAGTTACCTATTTAACGTAAGGTAACTTAATTAGTTATTTTAAGTATCTTCTCAATTAATAAAAGGTGATATTTTTCTAAATACTTTTAAAATTTATATTTTTTTAATTAAAATATGAGATTTTTCAAATAATTTCAAAATATAGGATTTTTCAATTATTTTAAAAAATTATCATAAAAAAATCAAATTATATAAATATGTATCTATATATATTATCCCACAAGTTAACATGCTTTTAGAGTATATTCCCAACATAACCACAAAAGTAACTTCCTACAAAAAAAAAGTTGGGAGTCATTCTTAACAAATTATGTCATGATCATGCTGGCGAGTGATGAGGAGTATATCTACTTCCGAATTAAGCACGTTTCGAGCTTAAATAGTTGTGTGTTTTTAAGCATTTTTATTAGTTTGATATATTTTTATAGTTCTTCTCATTAATGTGAATTTGTGCCAAAAATAAGTTTTTAAGTCAATTTAAATTGAAGTTTAGTCTGAGCCACTTTTAATGATCCTAGATGGCCTGGATTTCTCCTTTTTCATGTTTTATCGGTGAAGACTCGTCCATCCTTAAGTGATACTTGAATTTGGCATAGAATGAAACTGAAAAGGTGGATAGAGGCACAAATTTCAAGTCTGGAGAATATGAAGAGAAAAACACACAAATTTCTAGTAGGAGATTTGAAGCTCATCTCTACAAGAGTTTTTCTTTTCCTTTCTCTCACTCTAATCTCTCTTGAAATTTGTATTGAGCTCATAATATGAACATTTATTATTGAAATTAGTATTAGATTGTAATATGTGTGTTTATATTTGATAGCTAGAATTTGTTTTTGATGAGTGATTATTTTACTCATAAATCAAGTGCCTTTAATTTCAATTAATTGTAAGTTCTCAAGCTTTTATATTGTTTCTATGTTATTTTATAAGTTTGTTGTAAGAAATAAGAGATTGAGGCTTAATATATGTTTGGCACTAAAAATGAAAAGTTCTAAAGCTTGGGAGACGTTCAAAGGCATGTTTAAGAGCTGAATTCGTTGTTGGAGGTATATGCTAAAATGCCTCATCGCTTGAATTGAAGTGCCCCAGTGCTCGTAAAGAATAAAAAAAAAAAAAACTCAATTTCTAGGCGGAAAGGCAAGTATCGCGGCACCACCCTTAGAGCCCCACGGTGCTATATACAGAGAGCTGTAGTGCTCTCAATATTTAACAAATGGCTATTTTAATTGGTGCCGTAGTGCTCCTTTGCATCAGGATCTACATTTTTAGTGAGATTTTAAGAGGTAATCTCGGCCTTGCATTTTGTCCAAACGAATGGTCAAGATTCTACCTGGTTAAGGTAATTTTGGAGCTCCTTAAATACACACTTCAGCCTTTATTTCAAGTGTAGAGAGTTAGAGAGAAGACACAATAAAAAGAGCTAAAACATCCTAGAGAGGAAAGAGCTTGGAGCTAAAATCTTGAAAAGGATGCTTGAGAGAGTGGCTTGAAGAGATTGAAGGCTTGAGTTCTTCCACCATAAAAGAGCTTTATCTTCTTCTTTCTCACCATAGTCTTATTTAAATTTTGTATTGTGCTTGATTATTGAATATGTTTGGATATATAAAATTCTTTATAAGATTAGTTATGGATTCTACTATGTTTGGATTGATTCTTTTTCTTGAGATTTGATGTAACCTTTTTATACTTTACTTTGAATATTTTGTTAATTATTAGCTTATTTTCCATTATAAATTCATTTATGTTTCTCCTTACTTATTGCCTCTAATTTATGTAGTCAATGAATTAGTTGAACTTAAATTGTGATTTTGATACTCAAGAGAGTTTGATTTTATAAACTAAATTAAGAAACATAGTTTAAGTTGTTTTGAGTTCGAACAGAGATCAACACCTAAATAATCAAATTAGGAAATTTTTAAGGGCTAAAACTTAATGAGTGCTTAGAGAACCGATTCGATAGATATATCAACTTAGGTACTTAGGCGTATTATCTCATTCGGTACTCAGAAGAGGAAATAAGGATATATTAGATCCCTTGATTAGTGAATTTAGCAGAATTAGTTAGTAATTACTTAATTTGACAAATTTAAGAGTGATTAGGAGAAATCATATCCTTAGTACATTAGTGCATAGTAATTTCTATATTTTATTTACGCGATTCTTTTTATCTTTATGTTATTCATTCTATTTTAAATTCATTTAGTTTTGATAACAAGATAAAATTAGGTTGTGATAATTTTGGTATTTAATAAATAATCTAAAATCTAATCTCGGAGGAATCGACCCTTTTTGCTCTATTACTAGTGAATTCTTGGTTTTACTAGACTTGTAAGGTTAGTTAATACGAAGAAATTACAAATTTTAATTTTGTTAACTAAATAACCACTATCAAATTTTGGCACCATTACTAGGGATTGGCATTTTTAGATTATTGTTAATATCAAAAGTAAGTAGCTTGATTTTAATTTAGGTGTTTATTTTTATTTTTTTTGTTTTTAATTTTTAATTTCTTTTATATTTGTTTCGCAAGATACTTGGGGATGGTAGATCTATAAGTCATCTTGTGCTTTGCTCAACGAGAATACGAGTCGTTTCATTGTGCATAGTAGAAATACAAAGAGTTAGTCATGTCATTTCATCATCGTGGCTTCTCTCAAGAGTGTCAACTACAAATCTTCTTCGACAACTTATAGCCCGAAATAAGAATGTGGGTAGAAAAATGAGATGATACCTTCAGTTTCCACCAATTATCTGCCAATGAAGTCTATTGGTTGTTAGAAAATATGGCTGATTTTGATTATCAAAGTTGGAATTATCCACTAAACTACCACGATTGAGATGATAATTCCAATATTTTGGCACCAATTGTTTGACACTTTGTATCATCATACGAGGTCTTCTATCAACCTTGAAGAGCTAGTTGTATAATATTCTACGGAGACAATACTACGTATAGAGAAGTTGGAGAGAATTGAGATGGTGACAAGGGATGCACGAGATATATACAATTATTAAAGCCATCGAGAGGAGATGGGCATAAGTGGGAGGATCTTTGGATTGTTCTATGATGACTACTCAAGTAAGGAAGAGGTTCAAGATAATACTTATGAATCTTGACCTTTTGAGATCTAAGTTATTATGCCACTGGATATCAAAACTCATACTTATAATATTCCTATATGACCAAAACCTCCTCCACTATCTCTAGTACCGGTCACTAAAGCCCACCATACACTTGTGTCAGAGCCGAATCAAGTTGAGCATATACGCCAAACATTGTCGTACATTGCCAAGCTTAAGGGCATTCGAAACTAAGAACTATATATCGTATTGTACGACATGTACTATGGGCAGCGGCCAATCCTTAACGAGCTTCCAATTTATATATAATTGATCACAAAGTTGAGAGGAATGGAGGAATGTCCTGCCACCCTGAGTTAGAGTCATCATGCTCAAAGCACCACTGTCGCCACCATTTTATAGGTGACGGTATTGGCTTTTGGCTTAGTTTATGGGTTGGTGAGTATGACTTTTTCTTCCATGACTTGTATTTTTCATAAATATTTTTACTAGCTTTTCTTTAGTTATTTTGAATAAGTTGTGAGTTTTGACAAGATGAGAAGATTCGATATTGATGATAAATATAGTCACTTAGTGTTCTCTAGGTCTTTTGAAATGCAATTCATTAAATTGTCTGTGTATTTGGCTCGCATTAGCTGAATTTCACTTTTAACTCTTTACATTTTAGTATCATTAATTATGATCACTTGATAAATTTGAGCTTTAGAAAATAATTATGTGCATTAGTTAGACTTTGACATCTTATAAACTCTAGAATCTAATTGAGTGTTGCTTCAGGTGAAATCCTAGGTTGAGTATTATTAAAGAGAGGATTTAGGCACTTCTTTGGAATGTTTGAGCCTTTAAAATTAACTCTTGAAAGGTTTATCCCTAATTAACCCCACTTGAGCTTATTTGATCTATTTCCTTCATCACTTCATAAGTGCATCCAAACCACCGAATTAATTCCAATTTCATAAACTCATCACCAATAGGCATGATTGCATTGCACTTTTGTATAGTTTATTGAGCGTAAATACAAGTTTGGATTGTGTTTGGAGAATTGTTGATAGATTGTTTTATTATCAATAAAAGAAAGGAGATAGTTGGTGTAAATTATGCATTACCTTCTAATCTTTTCAACATTTGGGACAATGTTAATTTTGAGTTTAGGGGTTTAATTCCAATAACTAAACAACTATTATCAATTTTATCCTTTTTAATACTTTGTTTTGATTATTTTGTTTATTATTGATCTATTTTCTATTGTCAATTCATTTATATTTCCGTTTACTCATTGCTTCTAATTTATTTAGTCAATGAGTTAGTTGACTTTAGGTTGTGATTTTAATGCTCGAGAGAGATTAATCTCGAAATCCGAAGTTGAAAGGCATAATTTAGGTTTGAGACCGGAAAGAGATCAACGCCTAAATAATCACTTAGATAGTTTGCGTAGTTCGAGTCATTACAAGAACGAGAGGTGATTGATACTTTAACTTCCATTTGAGAGCTTGAACTTAATGAAAACTTGACTAATCAGGTTAGACAGGGATACTAACTTAGGTTAGTTAGGTATGTCGCATCACTTAACACTCGAGAGAGGTAATAAAGTGAGGTTTCATCCCTCAATTAATGAATTAAATAGAATTAGACCGGTAATCATTTAATTTGACAAATTTAAGAGTAATTAGGCAAATTCAAATCTTTAGTACATTCGTATATAGTAATTATCCATATTTTATTTATGTTTTATTCTTTTTATTTTTGTTTTTATTTATTTATTTTATATTTATTTAAATTTTATATCTAAATTATATGAATAAAATTGAGTTACAATAATTCTAATAATTAGCGACAGTTTAATACTTAATTTATTTCGATCAACCTTTTTTACTACTGAATTAGCTAATATTGATTTTGGTTATTAACCAGCGACATAAACGTTTCATTATCAGCGAGTTCCCTTCCCCTTTTTTCTTTCAACAACCAAAACAATGGCACATGGGAACAACCTAGAATGGTGTGCCAATTACATCACTCCATTTAAAAAATGCAAATAGCAGATCAAAACGTTTCCATTTGTACAAAATGTTTCAAGTTATTATTTGTTATAGACCATTCCAAAAATTGCGAAAGCAATAATGTAGTACGCTAAAGATCTTAAAATAAAGCCGCAAAGTAAAACGCGTTAGTTGTTGAATTCATATAGAGGGAAAAAAAGAGGAGAGCCAAAAAAAAAAAAAAAGGTTAAAGTTCTATTGTTACTCTATGATTCTCAAGTAGTACTCTGTACGTTTTTAGACTCTAATTATACATGTGAAATCTTTTTTTAAAAGAAAAAAAAAAACATACGTGTGAAATCTTAATTGCCACGAGAGAGAGAGAGAGAGAGAGAGAGAGAGAAAAGAAAAAGAAAATATGGGAGAAAATTATCACGATTACAGAGAAACATACCTGTCCTTCATCATTTGGTCCCGAACCCTACCTGGTCACATACATTGAGTAGGCTCTTAATGTTCCCGCACCAACATTATGTCTAACTACTAAGTTAAAGCAATATTTCTCCTTCAAAGAATATCTTATTGCGGTTTCCATTCGGGCATTCATTCAATATTCCAAGACTTTATGATCTGCAAATTTCACTCACTTCCCAAGCTGGAATTTGGCTGTGCAATTTATTTGTATAACTACTCAATGCAACTAAATGTATGTATATATATAGCACTCCTGTAGAGAAGGGACCACGAAAACACATAATACAAAAATAATCAAATAAAAAAAACTTAACAAAAATAATACAAAGCTTCTCTTTATAGTTACTTTTGAATCAATCAAACAAGATCAATAGCAGTACAAATTTCTCAATCTAAAAAACCCCCTCCAAAAAAAATAAAAAACGGGAAATGAAAGGAGGGAATATAAAAGCTCCACAATAGGATGCCAGACTTCTAATAATCGTATATGGGGCGAAGCAACAACAACACCTTATTGGGTTATGAAATCCACCAAGGGATTCAACAGTAATAACCATCCTATAGTAGTGTACACAATGAAAATAAATATGGGCCAAAAACAAAAAACAAAAAAACTAGACATTTCTTTTTCTGAAACGAATTTTTGTAAAGTCTCTGACTAGAAAATATTGATAATATTGAACCACTGAGATAATGACAATAAATTCTGGACCTGTCTTTTTTACCTTCTTCTTTTTTTCTTTTTGTAGTTTTTATGTTTTTATTTATTTTTTACTCTGGCATTTTGAAAGTGCTAGGATCTTCATCTTGAATCCAACCATACTTTTCCATGAAAGGGTTGGTTAGAGTCTCTGGTGGGTAGTCATCAATGTCTTCGTTCCAAACATTTTCATCTCCTCCATTCAAATCCCTCACCACCTCCCACAAACAGCTGTTACATTTAAAGCCCGCACCAAAGCTAATCATGAACACTCGGTCCCCTTTCTTCAGCCTCTTCTTCGCCTCCATGTACCCTAGTACATACCACAGGCTGCCCGCCGATGTGTTCCCGAACCGGTGCAGCGTCATCCTCGCCGGTTCTAGGTCGTACGGACTCAGATCCAGGTTCACTCCGATGCCGTCGATCACCGCCTTTCCCCCGGTATGGATGCAGAAATGGTCGACCCCGGTTCGGAAGTCGATCACCGGAGGCTTTGCCGACGCCGACGCCGCCGCTTCTGGAGACAGCGAGACACCCTTTTTAGGGTTTTTTGAGGTGGTTGTTTTCCAGTATATCCAGACGGCCATGAACCGGAGAAGCTCCCGGATCGGTAATATCTTCGGGGCGATGACCCTGAGGTTGTCGACAAAGGCTCGGGTTGCGGCCTTGGGGAGATTCTTTTCCAGGTGGAAGCCGAGCCTCCCTTGGTCGTCCTCTTTCTGTAAGCAGCATCCGTACGAGTCGTCTCGAGCCCCGTGGTGTGTTCGGACCAGGCACTTGAGCTTGAACATGGCTTTGTCTTTCAGGGCTCGCTTGTTGGTGAGGAGGATGGCGCAGCCTCCGGACCTGAAGAGGCAGTTGGAGAGGATCATGGATCTGTCGTTCCCCGAGTACCAGTTAGGGCTCAGCGACTCGGAGGTGACGACGACGGCGAGCTTGTTGTCGCACGACTTGAAAACCTGTCGTACGATGTCCACGGAAATGAGGCTCGCGCTGCAGCCCATCCCGGTGAGGTTGTAGACCTTGACGTCCTCCCTCATCTTGTAGTGGTTTATGATCCGGGAGGACAAGGACGGGACCGTCGAGAGCATCGACACGTTGACGACGAGTACGTCGATCTGCGAAGGCGAGATTCCGGTCCGGCGGAGGAGCCTTCCGACGCTGTCGTGGAAGAACTCCTCCATCTCGGAGATCCCGTCGGAGAGGGTCGGGGAGTCCTCCCGGCCGTCGAACATGATCCTCGGCGCGTAGGTCTGTTCGCCGATGCCGGCGCTGACGATGGCCTTGAGAAGGAACTTGTACTCCATGAGGCCCAAGTTCTTGGTCCGCTTTATAATATCGCCGCAGAACTCAGTGTCGAGTTTCCGGTCGTCGGTGGGCTTGTAGCATTGGTAGTCGAGAATGTAGCATTCTTGGTCTCTTCTACGATCGAAACTCTTCCAGATCATGAAGAGACTGTAGAGCATTGCGGCGTAGAGTAAAACGACAATCTCCATTGAAAAACGACAACAGGTAGTAGCGAAGGGGAGAGGGAGAGAGAGAGAGCGGGATTTTTTGGTTGGAGAGTGGAGTTGAGAGGATGAGTTGAAATGGAACACTTATAGTGAGTTTGAGTAGAGAAGAGCGTTGGAAAGACATGTGAAAACGCTTAAGACTCTTCAACTCCCAACTGATTTGTTTGCAATTTTCTCTGTGTCCATCTTAATTGCCGTATTAGGTCACGCACTGCGCACGTGACTGCCAAAAATGAGTTCACTAGCTTGGTCCTACGTGGAGCTCCTCAAGGGACAAGGGCACAAAGGCCCAAGGCACAAGTTGCACATAGTGGGTTTATTTGAATTATTGTACCCTTAATTATTTATTAGCCTTACTTCTTCTTTTCAATTTTTGGGGGAATAATATATTATTTTTTATATTGCACAGTTAGTAAGTTACCCAATGTATTTATCAACATTTAAGGTTGAGAAGGTGGTGGATATAAACAATATACGAAGATATCATGTATATAAATAGAGAGTTGTCATATTTCGAATTTCTACGTGGACTAAGATATACCTAAACAAATTAGCTAAAGTTGACGCTATATATATATATATATATATATATTACTCGCCGAATGTTCGGCTTGTTTACGACATATAACATGATTAAAAGACTTACTTAGCTGAACATAAACTAAAGAACCCTTCTGATCAAGTATATTACGACATCATAATTCATAAGATGAAGATTAGCACAACGAAATTTGTAAGGTACTACTTACATGTATGAAATTATTATTATTTCATATATGTGTACGTATATATACAAACATAAACGTATACGCTAGCTTTCACGAATAATATTTTATTATTTTATTGTTTTTCATTCGAAATTGATAATAATTTCAATTAGTTAACAAATAGCACCATAAATTATTTTTATTTAAAGATGAGTACGTGATGATGCTCTCGTGTCAGTCGTAGAAGTCTAGAAGATAGTTCAAAATTATTTGCTTTATTCTTATTTGGGCCTTAGTTGACTGGATCTCATTGAAACATAAACGGTTCCAGGCTTAATTTCAGCAGAAATGAAAAATAAAATAAAACAAAAAAGGGAAAACAGACTACATATATAGTTTAACTTTTTGAAGCTCCCAATTTCTAGATTTCATTTTAATTTGCATTCTCATAACGTAAATAGAAATTAATAAAATTTTTTGAATTTCTAGATTTCGCTTTAATTTACGTTCTCACAACGAAAATAGAAATCAGTAAAATTCTCAAAAGAAAATTAAGCATAGAAAATTAAGATGTGATTGAAGATTTGATGATTATAATTCTTATCATTAAAGATCATTTATACAAATTTAGGATTAATCTAAATCATCTAATAAAATAAAAATAATTTATGAAACTTACAACCTTATCTAAATCATCTAATAAAATAGTTTACGAAATTTACAACTTTACACCTAGCACCTAGCAACCAAATACACTTAAATAAATAAATTATTTACTTAACATATTTTAAATAAACAAATTGTTCACCTAATATACTTTAAATAAATAAAGTTAAATAACTTAACACATTTCAAATAAATAAACAAATTGTTCACCTAATACACTTTAAATAAATAAAGTTAAATAACTTAACACATTTCAAATAACTAAGTCTAAAATTAAGATACACGAAAATATTCCACCGATCATTGGAATGTTCGTTTGATTTAATTTTTGGAATTTTGTCATTTTGTTGGCTGCTGCGTCACTAGCTCAAATGTTATCTGCCAATGCTAATCACGATCGCTACAAAATAATATTTAATTGAAAACAGAATAGTAGATTGTAACTGTAAGTAGAGTAAAATAATATAGAAAGTAATACTAAGAATTAAGAAGCAAAAGGGCAATATGCTTTATCTGTTATCTTCTCATTAAATTCCCAAATTTTTTCTTACGATTTAAAAGACATCAAAACGTTCTTATCTAACTATCAACCATCATATTCCTCCCAGCTTCTGCTTCTCCAACTAGCTGCAGAACTGTCGCTGGCTTTATTTATTTATTTATTTATTTTGTTTTTTCTTTCTTCCTTTCTTTAATAAGATCTCCTCAACATTGGAACTTGTTTTTTTTTTCGGACTAAGAGACTAGGAGATGGTATAAATTTGTGTGCATTCATAAACTACATTTTTAACCAAACAAATTAATATTTTTAACTTATTAGGATTTAGGAGCGGTGAGATTTTTATCATATATTGGACAACTCTAGCTTACTCGGGGGAAAAAAAAAAGACTATTCTAGCAGTTAATTGTGTAGGGATAAGTTATTGAATTTACGTTAACCGGCACATTTGCTTCGTGTTGATAACCATCGTGGATATATGAAATTCCTTTAGTTATAATCAAGTTAGAGATTAGTCGAATCATACATATTTCATAAAGGTTATAGAGGATTAGAGGTGCCAAATTAACGTGGTTCAGCTGATAGGAGAGAGAGAGAGAGAGAGAGAGAGAGAGAGAGAGAGAGAGAGAGAGAGGGAGGGTACTGTAGTCTATGGTGTTTGGGTTATCTCGCTCGGTCCATGTCTATGAAAACAAAAGTCAGTAATGTAGTCTCAATTTAGAGAGAATTAACCGTATTAAATAGGGTCAAGGCCGAGTCGTAATTCTCAAAGCAAATTCTTTTCTTTTTATTAAGGGTCAAAGTCAATTCTTTAAGTTTAAAATATATAAACATGTCTACATATATAACAGCCAAGAAACATAATTCTCTCTCCACTATTATACTATATATACTTTTGACTTTCGCACTATTATATTATCTTGAAAAAAATATAATATATTCAGTGTAATTCTGAAGAAAACATCCTAAAGCATAACCAATAACTGTCTACAATAAATACGATGCAAATCCATAAATAATTTTCGGCAAGAATTTAGGGTGGACTTTGCCCAGCCATACAGGCCGGCTCAAGGGATAGGCAGTGACCAGTCAGCCGTGAGGCTACTGCCACTGGAATGAGACGGCAGCCCCCCTAATTATTATGATCAACCGAAGAGTTACTTTTATTTTTAGGCTTTATTCTTAGATATATAGTTTAGCTTTATTTTGGAAACAACACTTTTTTTTTTCTTCTTAAGAATGAAAATTTTGCAACAAACAAAAGTTAACACAAAGGATTAATTGTACTCAAGAGAAAAATAATTACATCAATTTTCCATAATTTACATTTCTAGGAGTAACTCCGTTGAGGTGTGATCAGTAAGTCCAGTGAAAAGTAAACTAACAAATTCTACTAACGTCCTCTGGAGACAGTAAATCCTAAGTGAGTCCTAAGAATCATTAGTTCACTCGTTGAGCGCATCCATCTATAAATGCCGCAATAAATTTTTGAAGACATCTATCAATAAAACGCTATAACAAATTCTTGAAGACATTCATTCGTAAACACTATATAGAAAGGTCTTTCAAATCTAGTTTTCAAAAGCCTCGGATTTAAAAGAGTAGCAACAAAATATCAAATATATATATATATAACACAATAAAACCCATAACAACAAAACCCATAAGATCTGGAATTAGGTAGGACAAAACATTCATAAATCTAAATTTATAGTACAAAATTTTCACATATGCAGAAGAACTTATTATAACGAAAATAAAAAGAAAAGAAAACTGGCAAAGAAGAAGTGAAAAAACCTATATTGGAGAAACGGAAGCAGAACTATGGAGGCTGCAAGTGAAAGAGAGAGAGCTCACTACCGAGGAAACGAAAAGGACACAAGAATTAAGCTATATGTGCAACAACACCTTTTCTAGTTAATATTTTTTGTCTGTAGCAGATTTATTTAAGAAAAAAATCTTAAAATAACTAATATTCTTTAAATACGATCAATTGATTAACTCGTTAAAAATTATAATAACAAATAATAAATTCTCAAATAATAATTTGAATACCTCTAAAATTTGACCCTCTCATGTCATCTAAATAGAGAGAATTTGTGGAAAACAACAAAGTTATTCTTAGTAAATAATAAATTTAGACTTATATATTCAGTAAAATAATTGACTATATAAATAGTAGTTTTTGATCCACTATAAAAAATGTGTACTATCACGGTGCGTGTACGGAAGCATCGTGATAATTGATTAACTATCACGGTGCTTAACAAGCGCCGTGATAAACGGAGAAATACCACGACGCCTTCTTTAACGGCACCGTTGAATGTAATTTTCACGGCGCCTAAACAGCACCGTGGTATTTAACTTTCACGGCGTCCATTTGACGCCGTGATATACTTTTCTCGACGCCCATATGGCACCGAGGTAGGGGTCCTATATAAAGGACGCAAAAAAACGAGGCCATGTCACTTCCCTCTTATTTTTCTCATCCTTTTCCCTCTTCACTTCCAGCCACAGCCAGTCTCTCCCTTCCACCATTTTCACCATTTTTTCTGATAAACAAGGTATGTTTAAGCTTTTAAACTCGTTTTTGTCACTAAAATTAGATTACTCATTGTCTTAACCATGATTTTGACCAATTATTTTGTAGAAAATTTCATGTTTTAGGTTATATTTGAAAGAGTTTATATTTGGAAACCCTAATTTATCAAATGTGAATATCTTGAGCATGCATTGATAATCTTTACTCTTGTAATGCCGAGTTAGACTATTTATTTAGTAGAAATCTTATTTTTGAGTAAGTTTTGCTATTTAAGAGCAAATTAATCCGAATTTATTATTATTTTGTTGCTATTTTTTTTTATTTATTTTAGGTGAAATGTGAGTTCATTTAGTTGTAAAAAGTTTCAAATTGAAAGTGTTATATGAATTTATACCAATTTCATGTTTATTTACTAGAAATCATATATTAGGTTATGCTTTTTAATTTCCATCCTTAGTGTCAATTAAACCAAATTTATGTACTTTTAATTGAATATTGTTTAGTTTTTTAGAAATTTACATATTCAATGTTTAATTTAAAGTATTTTAGATTATAGATGTTTAATTTAATTTATCATTTTAATTTGCATATAGGTTTTAGTAGAAGTTAGAGTACTGAGATTAATTGTGAATTAGCAAACTGAGCAAACTGAGGTATGTTTTCTTAAATTTTTTTCTTTTATTGACTTATGTATGTCACTTTCACATTAGTTTTGTCTTATTATTTTGGAAAATTTAAACTAGATGAGATATGATATCATATAGGAAATTGTATGTTGTGGTGATATGATGATGTTATAATTGTGTGGGATTAGTTGAGTTTATTATTTATGTTGATATTATTTTGTCGTATGTTATATTTGGTTGATTGACAAATTGTTTGTAACAAATGAGACTATTTAAGAATAAATTAAGTTCTGAATTTGGTATACTATGTTACAAAATATAGCTGAAGTCCAACCTTTCATCGAGTAAGTTTTATTGTGAATTGGATTTGTATTGATTGAATGTTGAATTCTTTAATAATAATGGTTTATTTTGGGGATGATTTGTTAAAGGGAGCATATAAATTGGATCAAAACACAATTTTCAATGAAATCAAAAAGAGAGAAGTGGATCTATGATGAACATCATCGAACTTTTATTAGTTGGTTTCGCGAACCGGTAATTCCAATTAGTTGTTACAATTAATAGTTTGATTCCATTTTTTCCCTATTTTAGAGTATGAGTACTAATATGTTAGGTTTTCTAATTGTTAATTTTTCATTTTGAATAGATTGTAGATGAAATGAACAAGGCAACACATAATCTATCTGATACATTGAATGGATATCACATGGACCATCATTGGATGTAATTAAGTATAATGCTTATCAAGTTAACAGTGTTCATTTTTGCACAAGAGACCGCAATAACATAAGAACAACCCAAAATAGTAGGGTAAGTATTGTTACAAAAACTATATAATTTTCAAGTTCAAAGGATAAAAACCCAATAGAAGGTGATATGGTATACTATGGCGTTATCGAGGAAATTTGGGAACTTGATTTTGTCACATTTCGGTTCCCGGTGTTTATGTGTCAATGGGTGGAGAGTA
>JXTB01000075.1:441746-483977 GCA_002914805.1 Parasponia andersonii
AATTTATAGTTTGATTGATAACTTTCTAACAAATAAGGTGTTTGAATTTGTAGTTTAATGGATAAAATTTCTATACAAAGGATGATATCAATGGACTTCTTTAAAAGTGGATCAAAGAACTAATACAATTTCTCATTTGAGGTTCTTAATCTTTGTTTATTTGTAGTATATGTAGTCTTTGATGATCATGTTAGTTTGGTTTAGAAAACTAATGTATATATAGACTATATGGATTATTATGTTAATTTAATATTACTATGTAAATATATATTTATACTCTATTTTATTCAAATATTTGGTATATGTAATGAATTTGGATTATATTTATAAAATTATAGGGGATAGTATAGACAAATGACTTACAAATACTCCCTGGAGTAGAAAATGTCTTTCACGGCGCCTTGATAGACTTTCCACGGTGCCTTATAAGCGGTTTTGTAACCAAGGCCTATCACGGCACTTGGAACTAAGACGCTTTTGTGGGTACCGTGAAAGACCTTTCAAGGCACTTGTAAAGCGCCTTGAAAGGCATTTTTTGTTGCAATGTGAACAATATTTTTTATTTTTCTCATATGGCGTAATAAGTTATATATTAATTCTGAAACAATTATTTCATATATCCAAACACAAAGTAAAACGTAATAATATATAAATCGAAATTTACTCTGATGAAAAGTAATTTTATCATTTCTCGTCAATTTTCAAGTTTAGCTTACATGAGAACGTCAAATTTAAAAGATAATCAAATTAGAAAATTTTTTATAATAAAAAAATCAAATGCAAAGGCTTTTCCATAATACTGAAAACACAATGGGTTTTGTCAAAAAAAAGATAAAATACAAGGTTATTTTTTGACATTCTCTCTAATTTAAACTCACCAAATTATATTTCCTAAAAAAACAAATAACAACATAAATTCTGTTACTACTAATCAACATGCATAAACCCATCCATAACGTCCTCTTACCTTAACTTCTCAAAAGTTATGTTGAAGAGTTTTAAGAGCAAAATAATTTTCATGAATCTGTTGATTTCGCATTTGCTTAATTACTAGATCTTAAAATTAAGGATGTTTTCAAGTTCAATTACAGATAAGTAAGTAAATTAAAAGCAGAGAAGCAATACAAGAATTTACGTGGTTCAGCGCCATAAACAAAGCTTACATCCACGGGACAAAAAGCCCAACTACAATAGAAGAGATACAAGATTACACATAATCAACTTAATCAAAAATCTAAAACTCTCTTTTAATCCTTGATCAGACTTATGATTCCTCTTTGGTGTAACTGACTCTATACTCCAAACATACCACTCGAGGCTGTCCAAAGCTAAAATCCCTTCAGCTGATATACTCAAGAATCCTTCCTAAGTACACCACGATCTACCACCAGTAGGTAATCACCTAAGATCCCTCTCAGGTAAACTCTTCTTGAAATCTCTTTAAGAGGCTATCAAAGCTGAATAAATAGCACAAAGAAAAAAGCTCTGCACCTCTTGCTTCGTATATGGAAAAATAGTATCTGGAGGCTCAAAGAAGAAGAAGCTGATGAGAGGATATTTTATATTTCGCTCACTAGGGTATTGTCCTCTCCATCAGTAATGTCAGAACCAAACAAAAACGGTTATAACAAAATCCACGTTACTCAACAAATAAGAAGAAATATGCAACATTGCAATGGTAATACACTGGGAAAAATAAATAAATAAAAGAGATATCAACTCATAAAAAATAGTGGTGTGTATCATACAATCGACAAATACTCATGCACAAAGATATATAATTAAGAGAAATTTCATAAGTTGCCAATTTACAGAGGAGGACTCAACATAATCTATCCCTACCACTTCGAGAATCTAATATTATTATTTTATTCTATTTTTCCTTTTGTAATTCAAATTTATTATTATTATTATTATTAGAATTATTATTATTGCGGTTGGTGTTCGTCATAAATTAATTCTTGCTGTGGTAAGATTTTTTTAAAAATAAAATTACTACATATATATGCGTATAATAAAAAATGTGAATCGAGATTTGGATATAAAAGAATATGTCAATCTAATAGATAGATTATTAAAGTTATTTTTTTTAGGGGGAAAAAAAGCATTTGAGCAAACCTTTAGTACGGTCTCCTATTACGTTGAGCGGGTCCTAATATTCGGCTTAAGAGTAGGCAACGAGTGGAAATCGCCTAACGCCTTCTATAACCCAAGATTATCAAATTGCGAAGTGAGATTCATTTTTAGGTTTAATTACTAGATAATATTCAAATTTTATTTTGGGAACAACATCTCTCTTATTTAATGTTATTTATCTATTGGGTTTGAATTTACTTTACGTTCTTAGACCATCTTTAATCAGTAATTCTATTTTGCAGCAATTAAAAGTCTAAAATACAGTAATTTTATTTTATATTTTTTTCATCTTTAACTTATTACTCTAAATATTACACCAAAAAAAATATTCCCTCTAACTTTTACTCAAATATCTTTTTTAACTTTTAACTTTCTATGCATATTTTATTTAATTAATTACTTGACTAATATATTTATATAAATCATATTAATTTAACAATATATTATAAATTATATTAATTATGAAATTACATAAATAATAATATAAAATAAATTATGAAATTATAAATTATATTTAATTATGAATTAATATCTTATTCATTATACATGAATACATTTTACTTAAGAAATTTCTCAAAAATTCATGAAATATAAAAACTATAATAAAAAATTATATAATTTATTGATCAATATTTAAACCTCGGAATTACTATATTCATCCGCAAAATGATCAATAAATACATTTCTAAGTACAATATGAGCCTTCCTACCCTCTCTATCCTTTTAACTTTATGTAATTGTAACTTTCTATTCTCTTCTTTCATGTTTTTATCTATGAGTTGTAATAAAAATTATGTTTTATTAAATTTAATTGAGTGTTTGATTATTTTATTAATTTTTAAACATTATATATACAATTTTAATTATTTATAAATATCTAACATTTTTTATTATCAAATTAAAATTGTTAAATTAATTAATTTTTATTTAAATTAACTACAACAATTAATATAAAATTATTTACAATAATTAACACATTTTAAATAAAATAATTTTGTCCAAGGATATGCGTGGAATTCAACATTTAAAGAGATCGCCTTAGTCTATCTATGTATATCGAAATGAGACATTCTAATGGTAGTCGTGGCGCCATGCCTGTCCGCAATAAATACGAGCCATGCAAATCCAAAAATAATTTTCAGCGAGAATTTAAGTTGGACATTGCCTAGCTCCAGCTGCATGTTATTATTTTAACATAATTGTCAACTTGGAATTTATGTGAATCGTTTGACTTAATCTTTGATGTAATTAATTACGCTTAGTTAATTCTGAGATCGAGTCAAAGGTAGGGTCGCATATATGATCATAGCTTGTCAAAGTTCACTACTGACCCAATTCAAAACGATTGTTTTCAAGCCATCACTCCATATTGACCATGACTATGGAGACTTTATCAAGTCAACACAGCAGAGTATTTTTTTTTTTTTTTGTGTGTTAACTCAACATCAATGAACGTTTCATCATGCTTGACTTTTTCCACAAAAAAGACAGCTTTGACTTCTTTTACACAAAAAGATATATACAAAAAAATTTAGTTCCTAATCACATTATTTAATTAGGTGAAAATTTAATTTAAGGGTTTATAATTTGCTACAGTACAGATCAGCGCCTTAAAGAATATCTATTGCGGTGCGCTAACTTAATTAAGAATTGATGGGAAAGAATCAATTGGTTTGCTTTATCCCATATGAAAAAAAGCCAAAATGTTGACATTGAATTTTTTTTTTTTTTTCCGAGTGAAACATTGAATTATAGTTCTTATTTTGATACTGTTTTCCCTTTTTTTCACTTGTTTTAATTTTGATACTTGAGGATTGGAAGATCTCTAACAGATAAAATATTAACGGTTTGGAATTTGGATTTTTTGAGGGAAAGAAAAAAAAATTCTAAAAGATTCTATATTCTCTAAAACGAAAAAGGATAGAAATTTTTCAAATAAAATAAGAGTTTGATGTAATGTCAATTTTTAGTATATATAATTTTGACACATTAATTAGTGAAACTAAAAATATCAAAATAAAGTTGCATAAACTTTTAGAAAAAGTATTTTCTTTTTTTCTTTTATCAATCACTTTTTTCTCGCAATTTCTCTAAATCTAGGTTCCAAATGGATGTCTTTTTTTCCATGAAAAATACTAAAGTGTTATATCTAAAGTGCTATTAGAAGCACAAAGAACAGATATATTCTACATTTAATTTGTAAACCTGTGTATACAATACTAGTAAAAAGTTGTACATGCCTATTTATATTGTTACATTGTGTGTTATATTTGTGAAAGAAATGGAATATTTTAAATTTAAATTCTGTGAATTTAACTTACGCTCTATCTCTTAAATATATAAACACATTCCTATAGATATGCATATGAACATATAGTTATTGTACAAGGTAATTATTATTTCTCTTAAACATGTGTATAATATATTACAAACTCAAGCTGCACTATAAATAATTTTCTTTGGATATTTGAGATTTGTTGACTAAATATTCAAAGAACTACAATTCCTTTTGCTCCTTTTCTTTGACTACAGGTAATACTAATATTCTTGAGATCTTTAAAACTCGAATTATATGAGAAGTAATTGACGTCTTAATAGCATAAATTTTATGACACAATAGAATAATTGAGGTATAGAGTTCAAACCCCCTCACTAGTTGAGACCCCAAGACCAGGTTGACCGCCAGGGGCTTCCGAAGTTTGATCTAGTAGACCGGAAACGGAGATAGGCTCTTTGGCAACAGAGACGGATGTAGAGGGCCCATCCTTTTCTGCAGCAAGCATCTTCAGCACATCAGTAGGGTACGTGATGCTGATCTCATCTCTAAGTTGCTGCATGTAATACTTGATAGAATAGTGGTCCCTCTCAACACCTTTCTGCTCGTCAAACTGGTCTGGCATTACCACCTCAGCGTGGCTTTCGAATTCTTTGTTCTCCCAGCCAGACCTGTAACTTTTCGTAGAAAGGACATCCACCTGCCTCTGGTACCTCGTTTTCAGCTTCTCCACGTCCGCCAGCCTATCCCTCAGCACCACCAGCCTTAGCTTTGCTTGTCGCTGTGATAGGTCGACCAAAAAAATGTGAATTTCGGCAAGGTCCTCTCTATGTTTGTGAGACATCTCTACTTGAGTACCCATCAGATTTTTGTGATCCAAGTAGAGATGTCGATTTACCTCGTTGGACCGATCAAGTCTGCATTGCAGGGAGTAGGCCTCTAGCTTGGCTTTTGCCTCGGCTTTCTTTACTTCTTTGGTGTCATCTACGGCCCTATCGCGAGCAAGGAAGACTAGCCCCATCTTTGCCTCAGCACTCTGCAACTCTTGCTCTTTGACCTTGAGCTTGTTTTTGGCCAGTCTTGCAGCCTCAGACTGAGCAAGCCCAACGGCCTCTACTTCAGCCAGCCTCACAGCCAGCTCCTTGCACCTATTCCTCTCAACACTCAGGGCGTGAGCTACTGCGCTGCTAACCCTCGCCTTATCGAGGCTCTGATATAAATCGAATTCAGTCCTCAACTCAGTAAGGGCAGCCTCGCTGCACTCGGCCAGTGCAGAGCGAGAGTTCAGCTCCTCAGTTAAGGCCCTGACACGAGAGGAATAGAAAGACCAGATGGCATCTAGCTGTAAGACCAAAAAAAAAAGAGCCAGCGCCTAACAAAGATGTTGAAAAGTATAGAGGCAACCAGACGATCCAGAACTGGGCGAAGGTATGGCTAGCGACGAGCTCGATGTTCTCCGATGAGAGCGCCTCTAGCTCGAGTCCTGCATCTCGACTCTCTTTTTGGGCATTGTCCGCACCCGCAGAACACTACTCCACCCTGCCAACCGCGAGGGCACCCACCCCCTCAACCGAGCACGCCCCTGAAGCAGCAGCGGTAGGGGCCGGGGAAGACTGGGCAGCGCCGTCAGCCATGGCGGGAGGTGGTGCATCTCCTCTTGACGGGCCGTTGCGCACTGACCTTCTTCTCCTCAGAAGGGTCAGCGTGGCCCCGTCGTCATCACTATTAGACGAGGGGGCAACCCTGCTCCTCTTCTCCACCCAACCTTCTTCTTCTTTGGATGAGCCAACCTTGTGGCGCCGCTTTATTGGGACCGGGGGAGGAGAAGATAGCCGAGACTTTAACTCGAAGCCACCCCACTGAGCTCGGCGATTTCCCCACTGAGGCAAGTAGCACCCGATTTCGAACCGGAGTCAGAGGTGGACGAGGTTGGTGTAGCAGACCCCCCAGGCAGACTCAGGAGCATCCCCTCGCCGTATACGGCCCTTGTGGCAGACGTTCCCCCGGATGGAGGTCCACCTGCGTTGGAGCGGAGGACCGCGGGCACTTCATCTTCTGAAGGCACTACGAGATGCCGGCCAGCGGGTGCCTTGGGGTGAGCCTTATGTCCAACGGCTCCCCCCTTGACGGGAGAGAGGTCAGCCGATGGGCCCGTCTCAGAATCTGTAAAGAACAAGCAACATGTTTAGAGCACGGCCATAATCTATCCATGAAGCTCAAGGATGCGAAAATGAACCCACCCGTAGCCCTCTTGGGTGCGGCGGCTTCCTCCCTACGGAGCCTGACGCACTCCTCGGCTACGAATCTCACGGCTTCCTCGAGCTCATGACTAGTCGGCGCCACCAGGTCATTGGAGCCCGTCAATTGGCTTGAAGCTGTAACCTAACGACCCATCATGGTGATTCGATCGTGCTCGTCCCGGCGGAATCAGTTCAGGGTAGAGGCGTCAAGTCGGCTCCATAAGTGCTTTGTGATGACCCAGCTATCCAGAGGGAAGGGAAGGTATGAAACAATCCTGAGCATCATATTCATCACCAGGGGGGTTGAGGGCGGCCTGGATGTGCCGGCAGTCCCCAGAAGTTCCGAAGATGACGATCCCCTCCAGGCCTTTGAGCTACCCTGCCGATAAATGCGGCTCGAACCTGTTCTCTTCTGCTGAGTCTGCACAAGACAAAGTAACGTGAGCAATAACAGACGAGGAGAACACAGACCCAAAAATCACAACCTAGCACTTACTCTGCAGGAAAACTGAAGGAATTTGGAAGTGCTCACCATTCACCCAATGGGAGCATCACGCCCCTCCAATGGCATATAGCCTAGCGTGGGAGTCCCAATACTTGTCTGACCTCGGCAAACCCCAGAAGATGTGATGTCCCATGAGCGGTTGGAGGTAAAAGGTAGGGTAGGATCTCTTTTTGGGGATGAGGATGAGTTTATAAGCATAAAAGATCACCTCCAGGTCGATATACAAGTTATAGAGAACTGACAGTGTGGAAAGCCCCATCAGAATTATGAGCCCGTTTATGTTTAACTGTATCAGATGGATCCCCGTCAAAGCGAAAAATTGGTGGATCAGAGGAGGAAGAGAGAATCGCAGCCATTCCAGATATTTTCTACCCAAAATAATAGAGCCTTCAGGGGTAGAAGGACGAAGATACTAATCCGCGGGGCCCTTGACCCTTTGCAGCATCACTCCGCTGGGGAGGCAGAGCTGTCTCGTCAGTGAATCCAACTCCAAATCTACGATGGGGCACAATTCCTGATCTTCATTCGAGGCCATCGTTCTGGATACGATCGAAAGAGCAAAAGTCTCTAGTAAGGGGAGAAGTTGCGAACCCTAAGATTTTGCGAGTTTGGAATAATTGAAGATTTTAGTAAAGTAGTAAATGAGCATAAATGCGGTTTTTATAGAGGGGGAGCCGAAAAGTTTTTCTGGAAAAAGGGAGGCCAAGGGAGACCGAACAGTCGAAACTTCAAAATTTAAAAAATTTTGTGACATGGGATGGCATGCCTCCGCGTCGTCAAGGGGGAGCCACGTGTATCCCTCAAATTAGAAGAACAGAGAAACGATTTCCCCATTTGATGGATACAAATTCATCAAGTAGGGAAATAGGGGCAGCTGTGGGATCCGTTTCCAAATCATACACCACGTAGATGATTAAGTGGCAGAACAGGTCACAGACAGGGCCCACCGTCCGACATGTGTCGAAAGTGACTAGCTAAAGACCACGCGAGTCGCAGTGGTACCACATCGGCCATTGGGCTGTCCGAAGTTAGGGCCGAGCCCATCCCAGACCCTGGATGGGCTCGGTCCAGTCCGATTCTTACCTTAACAGCTGGGGGTCGGAAGCCCCAAGGGTCTTCCATCAGAATACAATAGAAAGCAACTCACAGCTCCAGACCCAGATAGAGTATTTAATACGTTCTTGAGTAGGTGTGTGCAGGGGGCAAGCCGTCCTGACAGAACGACGATTTGTCCAAATCTCGCCCCTGACAGACTCGAGCCATAGGGGACGACGGAAACTAGGCTACAGCGGTGCAGGGGGGATCACGGTAATCTCGACCCGTGACCTTTGGAAAAAATCTTGATGAAACAGGTACTCGGTCCTGAAGTTGAAAACCAGGAGGTTCATATTCATGACCATATATATATGAGTCATGCTTCTTTTTGAAGGAGGCATGTACGTATACAAAAAGAGATATTTAAAAGTTTACGAGCAAGAAACAAATATATACTCATATAGAACTAAATCCTTGCTACCCTGTATCAAAGAAAGACCACTGACTTAAGCATCGGAGAGTTTTTGCAGGTGGCCACTCCCGCCTCTCCGACCCTGCCTGAAGTTCAGAGCACTTTGGAATAGCAAGAACACGTGGACAGTTTGAGGACACAGCATCAGCGGTTCAGAAATACGTGGATGGCTGGTAAGAAACCGATCCAACACCCAGTACACTGTTTCAAAATGTTTTTATTTAAAAAAAAAAAAGTTAAGTAAAACCAGAAGAGATCTCAGAAGCAGTGATGGGGACAGTGTAAGTTAAGGGCTTTTTAGACTTTTTCTTTCTTAGAGTGTATTAGAAAAGTCGTTCTGAAAAAAGGGATTAAAAAAGTTAATTGGTTAACAAAATAGAATAGCTGCGTCAATTTCCCTATAAACTGCAAGGAACGACTTTAGACAAACTCTAAGCTAATTAGGCTTTAAAATTAGGCCAACCACTAATAGCATGCATAACACATGGGCCTCACACTTTAATAAATAACTTATAATACACGTGAATGCCAAAATCGCCATAATCATACAAATTGCCAAGCATAACAAAGAGATGGATATAACGTAAAAGTACCAAATTAACCCTTATTTTCAAGACGTATAACGAAAGAAAGAGAGAAAGTGTCCAAGATACCCCTCCAAAACAAATAATTATTTTATTATATTAAAACTCAGTAAGGAATTTTATCAAAAAAAAAAACTCAAGAAGGAAAAAAAGAAAAAGTAAGGGTATAAGGGGAAAAAAATTGAACCATGAACTGTTTATACACATTTAATATATAGATATAATAGATACATGTAGGGGAGACACGTGTCATAAACATAGTGGCTTATGTGGTGAATATTGTATAAATAGTGGCTTGTGTGGTAAATATTTTATAACCTTTGTTTCTTAAAATATAGGGGCATTATTATTTATGACCAAATTTAACTATTTATTGTCAAAAACTATTTCTTGTCAAATAAAGCCTGATTGATAATTATTTTATTTCCGTTTTTTTTTTTTTTAAAAAAAAAAGCATTTTCCTTTTAGTAAAGTTTTGGAAAACCACAATACTACCATATCAAAAACTGGCCTTCTCCATTTAGTGTTTTTTTTAATTAAAAAAAAAACACTAAACTCAAATCTCTCAGCTATCTCCGTACTACATCCATTGACATAGAAGGAGGAGACTAAGGAAGGACTAATAACTTGATTTATTGTTTCTAATTTTCAGTAGTACATTTTCCTTTTTCTTTTCCTTTTTTTTCAGTATTTAGTTGATTAAAATGTATGTTGATATATATTAATCACACAAATACATATTTAGTCGACGAACTTTTGACTTCGATCGGATATATACAAAATAATATAAGTTATTATGTTTTTGGTTTTGCGAAAATATATATATATATATATATGGTTGCCAATCCAATAGGTATTTTTTTTCTTTACCTATGGGTATGTATTTTTTTTTTAGCCGTTGGATCACCATCTAATGGTGATCCAATGACTATAATGAAGTGCATGAAAAAACGTGCATTATTAATGCTCTTTCTCTCTCTTACTTTTTACAATAAAAAAATATGCATGCTAAATTTTCATAGGTAAAAAAAATTTAGCATTCATATTTTTTTATTGTAAAAAGTAAAAGAGAGAAAGAGCATTAATAATATACGTCTTTTCATGCACTTCATTATAGCCATTGGATCATCATTAGATGGTGATCCAACGGCTAAAAAAAAATACCTACTTATAAGTAAAGAAAAAAAATACTTATTGATTGGCAACCATATATATATATATATATATATATATATATTAAATATGGATCCTAATCTAGAAATTATTTTTTATTTTAACTATTGAATCATTATCTAATAACTTTATTGATTTAAATAATTAAAAAAATGAAAAAGAAAAAACGCCTTGTTTAATACTCTCTCTCTACCTCTTAAATTGTCCCTCTTAAATATATACACATATATACATATGGAGAGAGTTTTTAATAGAGTATTTTGTTTTTGCGCCATTACTTGGAACAAGTTCCATTCTAAATTAATCTTTTAGGAATTCTAATTTCCATTGAGGTAGAAATTAGTTGTTGAAATGACTTTTTCAGACGAAAAAAAAATAGAATGATTTATTTTGAGAAAAAATTTTTCATAACAAATATTAATATTTATTAATTTTACACATATGGCTAGTTTTAAAATTATCTTTAAAAAAATCAAAACTAACTCCTTAATACTTTCATATATATACATATATACGACTACTTGTATGATTAAAAAAAAAATCAATGTTTCATATATACGACTCTTTGTTCTCCACGTTTGCATCCATTCATGCATATGACTCCATGACTAAAACAAATAATAAAATAAATAGGAGAATAAATAAATTCTTAAATTGGTTGATGTCATTTTTCTTTTTACGGGAATGAATAAACTCTTGGTTTATAAACCCTACAAATTCACGGTCTAATAGCAAAATATGATAATTAAATATGGGATAATTTAAGATAATTAATGAAAACTGACTAATAATATAAAAGACAAACTATTCTAAATTATCTTATACCAAAGAAAAAAGAAGAAAGTCTGCTGCGCCTTATCCAACCATTACAACGCTATTTTATTATTATTATTATTATTATTATTATGTGAAATTAAAAAAAGTATTAGGGTAAGTAGGTAACACGTAAAATTGGAAAAAAAAAAAAGGGAAAAAAAAAAGAAAAAGAGAGAGAATTTATAATAAATTATACAATTGTTCTGCTCAAAGAAAATTAGTTTTCACTAAATAATTTACTTTAAAAAAAAAAGAGCGCATATGAAAAAATATTTATAAAAGAAAGAAAAATATACTTTTATATAATTGATAATTGCAATGATTAGACGTAAGAAATAAGAATAAAATTACAAGAAATCAATTATGGAATAAAAATGAAAAAAAAAAACAATAAAAATGAATTAATAAAAAAAGTGCCCCGATCATGTTATAAATAGATTACCTATTTTTTAGATCATAAATAGAATTCTATATTTATACAAGTATTAATAAGATTAAATCTCTAATAAAAATCTAATAACCTAAATTAAATTAAAGTAAATATAACACAAATTTCGTTGAAATATATGGTAAGTTGTCTCTTTCATCGCCACAGTAAGTAAGAACCTAATATTTTTTCACCAAAATGGTCATTATCATGACGTCTATTTGATTAGACTTAGCTTAAGTACATTTCTGAGTTTGGTTAATAATTGTTTTCGTGCATCGTTCACCATAAATGCCGGCCGTTTAAAGAAAGTTAATTATTAGCTACTTATCAATATAACCCATGTTGAGTTAACTTTAGCCCTACACGTACTCGGTTTCCTTGTCACTATCAGGAACTTATTATGGACAACAAGCATGACGATGAGTGGATGACCCCATAAATTGAAGTGATCGTAAGTGGTCTCGATCTGATGATCACGCCATCTAAATTGACAATATTGATAGTTAACTTTGGATAATACGACACTAAGTCCATCAACACTTATTTGTCCTGACTTTATTTATTTGTTTTGTAGCGCCGAATTGGTCGATTCACCAGCTTAGCTATATATATCGTCTTTCGAGAAACCTCTCTGGCTCCTTTGTACATGGATTATGCCGTTTAAGTTGAAGCTTTTCTTCTGTTAACAAATGAAAATGAAGTTCCAGGCTTCCAGCTGAAACTTAATTATTTTAATAGAAAAGTTACAAAAAAATATCCACTGTATTTAAAATTAAATGCTCACATTATCGTTTTGCAATTACAATTGGAAGTTGGCGTGATAGACCCAATCCCAGTCTATAGAATTGCATATTTTGTATAGTTCAAGCTGCAATTGATAGGACCAATCAATATTAATGTCGTCTTTTATAATAATAATAAATTTTATATATAGCGTATACGGCAGATCAAGATGAAAATGATGTTCATCCTATAGTCCTATATATGTTTTAGAGTTCTGTAGTATGAGCTACCTATTGATCAATTAATATACAAACTAGCTACGTTGAGATCAATTAGTGATGTATGTTTTTTTTTTTGGAGCATAAACAAGAGCAAAAAGTACACACCTTCAAACAAATGATTAAGCAATCAATATAGAGAAAAATACAAAAATATCCCTCGCGTAGGCAAAATGCATGCACAAATTATCCCTTCAAGATAATAATAATAATAAAACAATATGTCATTGGATTAATAGATCGATAAAAATTACAGCCCTCCATCTCATTAAGTAAGAAATTTCTTTAAATGACCAAGATACCTTCACTGAAACACAATTAATTAACTAAAAAATAAAAAATAAAAAATAAATGTATGTGACTTAATTTTTTTCACTAAATCTTCTTTTTTTTTCTGAGGTATATTCCTTTTTTTCTTTCACTAGTACCATCTGGTTTTCAGTAGTATTTGTTAAGAAATTTCTTTAAATGACCAAGATACCTTCACTAAAACACAATTAATTAACTAAAAAAATAAAAAGAAATGTATGTGACTTAATTTTTTTCACTAAATCTTCTTGTTTTTTTTTTTGGGAGGTATATTCCTTTTTTTCTTTCACCCACTAGTACCATTTGGTTTTCATTAGTATTTGTTTGGTTATAATAAGTGTAATTTATCTTTTTGTATACCAATTTTGATCAAACTAAATAGCTAGGGGTGAAGCTTGTATTGATATGCTAATCCAATGAGATGTTTTTGTTATTTCGAAAATTAAAGCACATGGCGGTTATATAGATCAAAATAATTAAACCTAAAAAGCTTTCTCCTTTAAGGAGTCTAGGGTGTTCTCCATATTGCTCTAGTAGCCTTCCTTTTTCCGGTTTCTCTAAGTTTTTAATCTTTCTCTCCCCTGTTTCACCCTCTTTTTTCCTGTAAGCTTTTGATAAAGTTCTTCTGGACCCAATGGACTCTTGGAAAAATTGTAGTACCACAGCGGAAAAAGTAAAAGGGAAGAGTTTAGCAAAAATTAAAATTTTTACAAAATTTATATCTACCACGTCAAGAATCGTTTCATTAAATATACTAATGGTACTGTAATTTATTTTCTTATTGGAGTAGTTAAAAAATAAATTAATGCGTCAAAATTTAAGAGAGCCATCACGAATACTCTTTTTGACTTGCACAAAAAGGTGTATATTCGTCTAATAAGCTAATCAATCGTAGGACTGAAAGAAGGAATACATTTTAGCAACGGCCAAGCGAGAATATTTTTAGTGGGGTAATGGGGTATAACTACTAAGGCAAAAATATTTACTTTTTCTTTCAACTCTTTTCTCTCTAATTTTTTACTTTGTTTTTTCTTCTCTCTCTAAATAAGTTTAATTGAATTCTGAAAATAACTTAGTTCTGAAAACATGTATTAAGTTTAGAAAGGATATATACTCTATTTGACTTTAATATTAAAATTTTAGTTATTCCATAGTTAATTAAATTTTCAGTACGAAATAAAGGCGTAATTGAAATTTTATAATCAAATGGAGGCATATAACTTCATGTTTCAAAATTCTATTGATTCGGTATGAAAATTCTATTGTATGGAAACTACGACCCGAATCAAAATTCTATTGATTCTTCTTTTTCGCAATAACAAGTAGAATCGCTACACTTTCATACCTTCTAAGAAGCCATATTATGTACACCCCAAGCTCTTAGTCCGTCTTTAATTTTCTTTGTTCCGTTTTTGATCTTCTCCTCTGTTAATTGAATCTAAAGATCTCAACCAAACCAAGCTCTAATACTACTCTTTAAAACATTCACTCAATCAAGAACATAAAAGAATACAAATATTTAATATAGTTCAACTATAAATTGTAGCCTACATCCACGAGAGATTACCAATAAGTATTTCACTAAAAAATAGAATAATTTACACTCTATAACCTGAAAATCTATAAATCCATAATTATGCCTTTAGCTTTCTCTATTGTGGAAATTTCAAGCACCCTCTTTCACCAAGGCTATATTGTTACTCTCTCTCTAGCTCACTCTCTTCTACCTCACTCAATACTATTCCTCGAAATACTATTCCTCGAAATTTAAACAAGATAGTACCTATATTTATAGGAATCGATAGATTAGAGTAATAATCCTACTAAATTTACCCATACGACCAATCAATAGAATTTTATATTGATTCAAATTCTTTCCCAAGACTCCTATTCCTGTAAGCCACCAAAGTCTCATTCACTTAGGACTCATAAGAATTTAAGAGTAACATAATAATTTGAGATTTTTCTCTTGAAATTCTAATATATATTTATCATTTTCTGAAAAGATATTTCTCATCGTTGTTCTATAATTTTATTGTAAACTCTTATTTCTCGAAAACTTTGAGGAATCATTTGCCAAAGATTGACTGTCCAAGAGAGGGTAAATTGGATTTCAAAACTTCTTCAAAATATTTTCAAGTAAATAAAACAGACCACAATTTGCAAACTTTCAAGCTAAAAGAACAATAATACTAATCAAACAATATATCAAATAACCAATCAAATAGTTTGTAATAAAGTAAGAATATAAAGATAGAGAAAGTACAAACTCAGTTTTTATGGGATTCAGCAAATAATGATTTGCCAATGTCCGCTACTTTAGGTGACTTACTTTGAGCATCCATTAATGGATCAAGAATGTGGATTGAGAGACTCTTTTATAAATAGAATGAATCTTCTTAGAACTCATCCAAACCTTTATAATAAGCTTTATCATGGGTTGTTTAGGCTTCGGTAACTACTTTATCTATAAACTCAATGTATATAAATAAATGAGTAAAATACACTCACAAACATTCCTTTTCACAGGTTTTATACAAATTTAAAACAAGTTGATTTGAGAATAATGTACTATAGATACTCTAAGATTGACTTAAAATAATTTGAAAGTTAATTCAACATAATTAAAAATAGGTTTTGATACTTTTAAAGTAGTTGGATAACAATATATATTCATACAAAAGTACAAAATACTATCAAATAATGAGGCTCTGTATATAAATATCCAAACATACTAGTCGTTATTGTGCTCTACCTAAAAAGTGATTAACTATTTTTAAAAGTGGTCAACTATTTTTATAGTTAGAGTTATGTATTAGTTCTTAGAAACCCCAACTGCCATATTTGGCCAATCGACAAAAATAGCCGATCAAAAGTGGTTGACCACTTTTGGTTTAGAAAAAAATCTTTGCCACTAAGTCCCTATTATGATCTGATTTTAATTTTATACTTCTTTAGAAATTTATAAACATAATTTAAGCATTTCAAAAGGTATATTTAGCTAGTTAAAAACATGATATTTATTTTCAAATAATTGAACAAAATATTCATTTTAAGCTTGGATTTGTTTGAAATTTTTTTTATGAAAAATAAAAAAAGAATCAATTAAAGAGAATCTATGTGCAATGGAATAAATCATAAATAAAACTAGAAATTAAAATATACCCTATGTAGACATAATTTTGTATCTTTATTATCCATAATTAATTCTTGAAATTTGTTCAGATGCACTATCTTGAAGACTTTGTTGATTCTTAAGTTAAGTAAGTTTAATTTAATTTATGTTGTTACACACTTAAGTCAAATATTAGCACTTAAATCATATGTTTGTTATCTTTAATATAATATAAGATAAGATTAAAATCCTAATAGGTCAACAGATATTTGACTCAAATTTATTTTTTTGTTGTAGGTAATTTAAATATTTATAAAGTTTGTATTTTTGTGTAACGTTTATGTGAGAAGATTTGATTTGAATTGATTACCGCTTTTGATTTTAGTAGGGAGTGGATAACTTAATACTTATGTCAAAAATAAATATTGTATAGCTCTATAAATATATGTGTTAGCCTAAAATTTTGGCTATAATTATGAAGAACGAAAAGGTGGCCTTCAAAAAACGTACAAATTTGTGAGAAGTGTAAAAAGAGATAAGAAAAAGATTTACTGGGTTTTAGCTAGAACGAAAAATTAAGAGAGATTAAGAGTGTGCAATTTTTATTTGATATCTCTCTTCCTATGATATAGACAATTTTGCTGAGCCACATAAATTATTTCATCTTTCTTTATCTTATTTTATTTTTCTGTTGCGCATGGGAATTTAAAGTGGATTAATCAGCTCAATTGCTTGAAAATTCAACCATTATCCAGTGGTGCTTGGACAATTTTTATTTTGGCAGTTATTTAAAGTTTTATAACAGTTTCTTTTTTGTGAAATCCAAAAACAAGAACTTTCGCTTGAACTTCGTAATATATATCTGGTCGAGTTTTAATACAATTGGAGTTTGAGTTTAAAAACTGGTACGTATTATTTGTCTGGTTGAGTTTCAAAAAGTTCGCTTTGAGTTTTAATCAATGCGTGTTACTTTTGGGAGGAAATTGTGATCAATCTATCCAAAATTTAAACCAGCTGCTAATTCTCTAATACCTCCAATGGTAACTGCCATCGCCATGTAAGCCCACTACTTTTCCTAGGCACTAGGCAGTTCGTCTTCAATTTTTAACTAATACAAACTTAGGCCCATGCAAAGAGATCAGTGCTAGCAATACTCTTTTTAGAGTACTTCAGTAGTATTTAATATTTAGATTCCCCTGAAATTTCTTACATTCTAATTATAATAGAACAAATCATTGTTGAGTTCACGTAGTAATGATCATATGAGAGCTTAAAAGAGGTTGAGAAATTAAAAATATTGCTAGCAATATTCATGATTCATCCAGTACTATTGGTGTTGGATTTAAAAATGATTTTCGCAGTGGAAGATTGGTCTAGGAACATTCATAAATTTTCTCAATACAATTAATTATATGAGTGCATAGTATTAATTCATAGCAAATAGGAACATACAAAGAGAATAGATCTAATAACTATTGTAGCCTAACAGCGGATCCTAGCTTTACTATCTTCTCAATTACAATCTTCAAATCCAAGCATCAAGCATAACTCAATGAACGTGTAAGCGTTGCGTACAGTCTCTTAAACTCATACTTTTGGCCCTTACTATTTTCTTAACATATGAGATTGCAAGGGTTTGTTCTATAGAGAATAGGAATGCTCTCTTCTTTTTCTCTGTAATTTATGGAGGCTCTGTAGAAAATAATACGTAGTCTTTACTTATTATCTNATATATATATATATATAAACTAGCAGATAATTCACTTCTTCAAGAAAGAGTGTTTCACTTTTAATCAGTTTCTCAATTTCTATTTATCTAATTATCTGATAATTTCTATTTCGATCTGTTTAAAAACAAACCTTTAACAAGTGTATCAAAGAACATAATATTATAAATAGGAGTTTATAACTAAAGGATTAAAATTGATCTGTATATGATCATCTAGTGACATTATTTGAACTCTCAACAGTTAACGGAATTTATGTGAGATTCAAATTATGTCTGGTCCAGTTCTATATAATCAAATTATATAAAGTACTTCTATTGTAATGTCTACACATCAATAGTCCCGATAAGACTATTATATTCTCAATATTAATGGACTACACTAATAATATTTAATTAAAGATTCCAAACTTTAATTAATTATTACGGACTATATTTAGTTTATTATCCATAAATTTAATCCTCATGTATATAACACTTATATACTAAATTTATGGTCACATAAATAAACTAGGAATTTTCTGATATTTAATGACATACTAATTATGTACAAATTCAAATAGAAAAATGTCATTTTATTAATTCAACAAATATCCAAAATATACATGTTTTTAGGGTATAAACCCTAACAATTATTATATCTATGATTTTAAAATTTAAATAATTACATAATTATATATTTCTATGTAACTATAATTGAATCCGAAACCGAAATCTGTCTTGTCGTCTGGAATATATCTGGATTTGAGATATTAATTATTCAGTCATACTTTAATTTCACTAATTATGAATACTACTTATTTTTAGTAATTAAATTTCGTTTTCTTACTTGATCTCTTATGTGTATCATGGTCAACTAACTGAAGCTTTAAAACTCCTTATTATGATCTACTGTTTTAAACTGAAAGACACCGAAATAATGATTACTAAAATTGTTTTTGGAGATTTAATTAGACCAACTACGATTGTTGTTGCTTCCTATGATGCAATTTGACTTAGCTACGTTGCCCGAAATCTATTCAAAGACATGACTAATCACTGTCGAATTTTGTTACAGCAAGTTGATTGTGATCTAAGAGAGATAGCTCTTTACATTTGTGGTACTTCTTGTAATACCTTTGAATAAATGTTTCTCTATGATTACGACCAACACTGGACTAACCGATTCATATGGAAGAACGTGTAGTATGTTGCAACGTGTTTCACTATATATCCACCAACTCTTGATAAATCACGTTTGCACCCGTTAATATCGTTGGGTCACAAAAATATCCTTAAGGTTAAATGAAACAAAATTCATGACTATTGGTAATTCAGCATGAGCTAGGAGTATTTTTCAAAATCTGCACGATTCACTTCAATCTGTACAGATCAGTCCAAATTAGGTTGAATTGAATTTTTATAATCCGTATTTTTACAAATTGGATATACTTTTTACTTTTAAAATAACGGATCTAATCCATTTTATATTTAAATTATATGTGTTTATACATATAAATTATGCTTTTTTTTAATAATTCATATACGTTGTAAAAAAAAATTTATTAGTTGTAGTTTAAGGTATAAATTTATCGTATAACCTACCACAAATGATTATTACTTGATAAAGAGTAAATGCTCAAATTTGTGCTAAAAATAATAATTCATAACAAAAAAACTAATACAAAGCTGAATTATAAGAGCTTATTACTCTTATTACTCATGCTCAATAATAACTAATCTAGTCCATATATTTATAAATCGGATTGAATTGGTTAAAAAAATTTATTTATATAAAGTAAAATAGACGCAGTTTATGAGATTCCCAAGTAGTACGGTTCGGATGTAATATGCTGAAAAAAAAAGTGTGAATTGGATTGTACGAACTCCTAACTAATTTATGTAAACAATTACTACGATTACTTCATTGAGAAATTATATATATATATATATATATATATATATATATATATATATATATTAACAGATGGAGACATGATTTTTGTCCAATATTGGGAGCTAAAGTTATCTTATCTATTTTGTGGGGGCTATTCAATTTTTTGTCTATTTTTGAGTAGGAGCTTAATATAAAACTTAAGTTAAAAAAAATTATAGAACATAAAAATTTTGGAATTTTTTGGTGGAAAATATAAAAAAGATGGGTCTTGATTAGTTCGTCCCTATTTGTATATAGCCGTCTACAAATTAATTCGCCATACTTGCTATCACACAATATTACACTTTAGTCAGTATGTACTTCTTAGAACGCTGTTTCATGTTATCCATGAGTTTTTTGAAGCATCATTGTGGACCGTATTTGCCCCTTAATTTCTCTGCCTTTAATTTCTTGAATATGGTTACTTCCTCCAGTATGGATTAAATGCAATCGGTTGGAGAAAAAGGCAGTTACTTGTTGATGAAGGTTTGCTTGGCCTTTAAAAATGTCATCAAGATGCGTGTTACTCCTTCCCATTTCACCAATCTTGCTTTGACTAAGACCGTCTGGCTAATCTCTACTCTGGAAATTGGGACTCAGAGATTTCAAATCTGATTCTCAACTTGTGCATGGTTGATTTTCTTCAAGTAAGGTTTTGGGGACAATTGGGCAGTCGACCTACGATGGACCCTGTAAATTAAATCTGTCGCCTCTATCATCTTTACTCTTTAGTTCTCTTTTTCTTGATGGACCTTGTTATGTTTCTCCCATTTGGGTCCTCTGAGCCTGCATTTGTTGTAGTTTTTCTCCTCTTCAATGATAATATGTTATTTCTTTTCGGCAAAAAAAATAAAAAAAAAACAAAGACCATGTATAGCTCATGTAACTTTCAATCTCAAATGCGTATAAAAGAAAATATTTTCGAATAATTGTAGGGAGAAGAATGAGTTATACAGCTGCAATATTTGATAGCGAACCAAAGACATATGGGACACAAATTTTTTGATAAGAATTAATGCGGAAAGCCATCATTCATTAGGATGCACCTGTCATGGCAGCTGGATATTGATATACATGGGTTGTTAATCTCGTAAGTTTTTTTTTTTTTTAATCAATTTATAAGTTTTTTTTTAGTTATTGTTCATTAATATAACAACTACTATAATTTGATTAATTAAAAAAAATAATAAAATAAATACTCATCATTTAATATTTTTCTCTCTCACTTCTTTACTGTAAAAATCTTTTTACTGTACAAATCGTATATGACTAATTTTAATTGGCTAAAATAATACATATAGATAAGATAGATAAAAAAAATTACCTACCAAATTACTGTTATATGTATATATATATACACTTTACATAAAAATACTCCTAGCTAGCTAGACTATGCGACGATAAAGCGTCACCATACAGTTCAATCCAAAAGTTGTATCACATGCATGATTTTTCATGAATGCATATAAGTCATACGAAAGCAGAAATGACAAATCTTAATAATCTGGATAAGATATTTACCATATAAAGTAACGTATTTCAAAAAAAAAAACCAAGCATTATTAAGTTTGTTACACGAAGGAGAGGCGAATTTTTTACGAAATGTAATTGTATGACGGAATAAAGGATAATATCATAAATAGGTTTCATCCGTTCAGTCTTCATGCAAAAAATTAAAATAAAAAGTTTCGTACAATTATTTATTCTTTAAAAAAAAAACTAATTTCATACTGCAAATCACATTATTTTGATTTAACCTCACGAGTATATAAATATATATTAACAGAGCTTGGCTCTAAGGTCAGGGAACTAAGGACATTGTCTAGGGTCCTAAGAACCAAGGTCCGCTAGTAGAAAAAAAATAAATAAATAAAATAAAAAAAAACTTGAAAAAATCTTAATTTTGACTGAAAAAAAGCCTAAATCTTTTTTTTTTTAATACTCTCTTCATCCACTCATAATAATATTATCGGTCATATATATCTCATATGTGTTTAACTTTAAAATACAATAATAAAATGCCAATCTTTCGAAAAACAAAACATGTCTTGCCCGTAAAATACTCACCTTGGCATGCATGTTTATGCTTTGGGCTTTAAAAATCATGAAACAACTAATGAGCATATAACAAATATGAATGCTTCGACTGATTTAGAATTAAGGTTGTTAAAGAATAAGATAATTGATAAAAATATTCAAAAAAAAATAATAGAGAAAAAGAACATTAGAGAAAAGTTCTAATAAGAATAATTATTGTTGTAAAGAATTTTGGCTAAAAACAATTTGACTTTTCGTGGAAAAAATAAGAAGATATATCAACATAATAATAGAAATTTTTTAAGTCTAATTAAAATTATTGTTGAATTTGACCCAATAATGCAAGAACATATTCGATGTATACAAGATGGTGAAATTCATAATCATTATTTTGGACATAATATCCACAATGAGCTAATATAAATGCTATCTCTCAAAGTTAAAAATACAATATTTAAAAAAAATTAACGATGCAAAATATTTTTCAATCATACTTGATTGTACTACAGATGTAAGTAATCAAGAACAAATGTTTCTTATCTTAAGATGTGTAAATATTACAAAAAGTCTAATAAAAGTAGAAGAACATTTTTTAGAATTTCTAGTAGTAGACGATAGATCAAGAAAATATCTTTTTAATGAACTTGTAAATACAATTAAGAATCTTGAACTTGGTATTAGTTATATAAGAGGATAAGGATATATATGATAATATATCTAACATAAAAGGGAACCAACAAGATGTATAAAAAAAATTATTGAAAATAAATGCTAGAGCATTTTATACACCTTGTGGTTGACATAATCTTAATTTTGTAATTTGTGATATAGCAACGTCTTGTTCTAGAGCTATAATTTTTTTTGGAGTTTTACAACGTATATATACATTGTTCTCTTCTTCACCAAAAGGATGGAAAATACTACAAAATAATATATCTAATTTAATTGTCAAATCATTGTCACAAACACGTTGGGAAAGTCATATTGAAAGTGTTAAGACAATTAAGTTTCAAGCTCCAAAAATAAGAGATTCTTTGCTTGAACTTGTTAAAACTAGTGATGATCCTAAAATAAAAAGTAAAGTTAAATATCGAGCAATGTATACTACAAGAAACATGACTTTCACTGATGCATTTTTTCGTCTAAAAAAGTAGCAAAAAAATGTCGGTGAAAGGTATTTGACAATTGCCAACACAATTCCTCATCGGCTATTATTGTCGGTGTAAGACCGTAGCTAAATGTTACTTTCCGATAGAAATTTAATTTCATCAGTAAAAGTAATCTTCACCAATGGATTAGTAAGTTTTACCGATGCAAGGTTTACGTCGGTGAAAGTTTTCTGTCGGTGAAAATATGACCAAATTCGAAATCTACTTGACTTTTACTGACGAATAAAATATGTTGGTGAAAGTTTAACAATTACCGACGCATAAGTTATTAAAGAAATAATTTAAAAACGTACAATATATTTTCCGATGATAAAATATGTCGGTGAAAATATCTAGAAAATATTATTAAAAATAAAAATACCTTTACTGATGACAAAACCCTTCGGTGAATGTATTTTCGTAAAATATAAATAATCTTTTACCGACGCAATTCTACATCGGCAAAATTTTTATTAATTTGTTAAAAAAAAAGTTTATTTAATTGATTGTTATAATTATTTATTAATTAATAATAATTAATTTGGTTAACTAATATATTAAAATTTGGAAGAAGATATATTAACACAAATTTCATTAAATAAAAAAAATATACAAATTGTATCTAAAATTAGAATATATTATAAAATAAAAAATATCTACAATTCTAGAGGTGGAGGCAGTGGCATCTCAATGCCGAGCTTTATAATCAATATTTGAAGCATCCAATTTTGCTCGTTGAGTTATCGCTGAGTCTCTTCGAGCCGGTGTTGGTTCTCTGCTTCCTTTTCGGCCATTTGTCGCTGAGTCTCGTCGATCCGTCGTGTGTGCTCCGCATCCTTCTCAGCTAGCTGCTGCTTCAATGTGGCGATGGTCTCAGCGACTTGTCCTGTGCTGACAGCCCTCTGTCCTCCTATATTTTTCAGCTGAGGGAGTGCTCCCAACCCTTTCTGCCACCTAGATTTAGTCTCTAAAGCCTTGGATATACTCTGAAATTCATCGACCTGTTCTGGCCCCACCACAGACTCAGCAGATGAGGTATCACTCCCAAGTTCAGATTGAGCACGAGACTGAGTTTAAGTGAGCGCCTCCGCCCTGGATGTAATCATCTCTGCCTATAAAATAAAATAAAAATAAAAATAATTATAATTTATATACACAAATTAAATATTTTAAAAAAATAGAATGAATTCTCACATATTTCTCCTAAGTATACTCGTTCTGCCAACTAGACGGCTTGAGATGGCGGCTCTCGAAGTAGTCAATAGGGCTCATAATCTCTCCGATCTCTAGGTTGCCTTATGAAAAGTAGGAAAAAAAAGGTAGATTATTTGGTTATAGTATATTTTGTACTGATTAGAGAAAATATTTAACTTTCCAACCTTTGCCTTCATCTGGCTAATCATGCTAGATGACACATGTGCAGGTGGATCCAATTGCTTAGACCGATTTTCTGAGATCTTTGTCGAGACTTTCTGCAAAAAATACACAAGTTGTTAATTTCACCATTGATTATAATTTATTCTTAATAATTAATTTTTTTTTTTGTAAAATCATGTTAATTACCTCAAACTCTTGAGTACTAAAATGATCGCACAAAATATTCCACTGATCGAAGGGAACGTTCTTGTACGGATTGGCCTTAATAAAAGCCATATCCCTTTTACCCCCCATTTTCGTAAAATGATTCTACATCATATTGTACCAATCCTATAACTATGCTATTATGGACTGCTCAATAGAGTCCCTGAAGAGTGCATCGGACCAAGGATAATCAAACTTCACCTGCAAAATTAAAATGGATAATTATAATAAAGGCTTTTATTAAAATAGCTTAAAATAATCTTTTAGGAAACTCATTCACCTCCATCCGGTTTAAGATGAGCTCAATATCTTCTTTCTTCACATCCTTCCACGTTGGAGTGAAAGCTAGGATGGTGTCTCTAATCGTCTTGGCAAGAATGTTCAAGAACATCTTATCATGATCCAAGATAGGCTTCCCTGTCTTCTCACAAAACTCGACCTTCAATCAATCAGTCTTAAGTCTCTTAAGATCCTTTTCGACCAAACAACCTCTCGTCTCTTTCCTAACCCTTTTTCCCTTGGGATCATGTCTCTTATCTCCAGAGCTGGAACCGGAGGCAGCACTAGTTGCTAAGGAAGTGCTCCCGTGGCTAGACATCTTACAAAAAAATCATTATCATAGTTTAGAAACGTTACATAACAATATAAAAAATAATAAACACAAAATTTTCAAAACTCTACACACACTAGAATATAAAATTATGTTACATTATCAGATATTTCATTCTCTTCTTCAGAACTTGTATCACTATCGTCATCAAGTTCAACTTCTTTATCATTATATTCCTCTAAAGTATCGTCTTCGAACTCATCATCATCAACTAAGAAGTCATTAGGGGTCATAATGCGAGCTTGATAGATAAGGTCATCAATATTGTCAACTTCATCTGGTTCAACATCTTCCTGATGAAATCAAACATTTTCTACTTCCGAAAGCTCAACCCATAATTAGAATGACAAAGAATTCATTTCTTGCAAAATAGGAACATCGGTGCTTGTTGATGCAATATCAGAAACATCTACTGCATCTGGAAAGTCTCATATGTTTCTAGGTGTATACTTGTTAACAAGTTTACACAATGGCCTATTCTTATCATCATTTGGGAAATAAATCAGCTCTGCTTGTAATGCAAGTACAAATGGGTCATCTTTGTTCCACTAAGCAACTGTGTATATACTTGTTAATTGTTTGTCTAGCTGAATCTATTTTTTTTTCGGATCAGTGTCGAACTACCTGCATCTAAACAATCCCACATTTCACCCTTTAATATATGACAACTTTAGAACTTGTTCCAGTATACTATAGAAGTAGTTCCCATCAGATCCAGGAACACGAACACCACAATTTTGGGAGTTATGTTTACTGTCATGCTTATCAACTAGAAACTTTATCCCATTTACCACATAACCAGGGTAGGAGGAATTTGAGAAATTGGATCTATTAGCCAATGCATACAATTCATTTTTAAGCTCATCTGAACTTGATGTTCGTAATTGATTTATTTAATATAAAAAAAATCATTAGATAACACATAATTTGGTGCAAAGATTAGCGAAATTTAGGAAATTATACAAGAGAAGCTTACTTAGGATTTAAACCATGCAGAAAACTCAACTTCTTATTGTCGTTCTAGGTTTACACCACCTTTAGCCTCTAACTCTCTCATATGCTCACTATGTAGTATCATACATCAGGGAAGTTCTAATAGCATTGAACAAAAAGCATAGAAGGGTATAAAATACTTACTCAAGATATTTTTGTACTTCCGGGCAGTTGTTCATTACGTACCACTTAGCTTTAAGCCGATCAGAAGGATTAAGAATAATAATGTCTTTTTTGCCCAGTGGGTGACCAATAGACTTAAAGACTGACAATATATGGTTTGGTCAAGCATCAACAGCAATTTCATTATGTTCAAGTCAATTGAATCGAGTTTCGACACCCCGTAAATACATAGAGTAAAATGTAAACGCCTTTGTAATGACATACGCTTCAGCAATAGACCCTTCTGGATATGCCCAATTTCGAACAAACTGTTTATAAACTCCCATAGCCCGCTCAATTGAGTACATCCATTGAAAATGAACGGATCCACCCTGTATTTCCTCTTCTGGTAAATGGAGAATCAAGTGAATCATTATATCAAAGAAGGCGGGTGAAAATATTCTTTCCAGCTTAGCTAATATGGTTACAACATTCTTTTGTAGCTTTTCTAGATTGGCCACAGTCAATGTGCGTGCATAAAGTTCTTGGAAAAAAAACACAACTCAGTGATAGTCTCCCGGATTTCCTTTTTCAAATACGGTCTAATCCCAGTAGGTAGAAGACGTTGGAACAAGACATGATAGTCATGTGATTTTAAATCAGATATCTTGTCTTTTGTTTTACTCACATTTTTTGCTAAGTTAGAAGCAAACCCATCAGGAAATTGGACTGACTTGATAAATTGACGGAAATTCTTTCGCTCCCCAGGACTTAAAGTGTAAGAAGCATGTGGCTACTTCCACTTGTTTCCCACTTTGTATAAATGTAACTCCTTATGAATATTCATTTCTGCAAGATCAAGTCTAGCCTTATCTGTGTCTTTTGATTTCCCTTCGATGCTCAAGAGAGTTCCCAAGACACTGTCACACACATTTTTCTCGATGTGCATGACATCTAAATTATGTCTCAATAACAACTACCGCCAATAGTCAAGCTTGAAAAAAATGGTTTTTTTCGACCAATTTAGCTCGAATGTAGTATGATTCATCTTCACTCCGCCATAATCTTTGTGACTCCCAGGCAACCTGATCTGTAAGTGCTCTAACTGACTCAAAATATCATCTCTAGAGTACTTGTTAGGTGGCAGCCTTAAGTCATATTGACCATCATATTGTCTACTCCTCCTCATTTTATCATCCATCGGAAGAAAGCATTTGTGTCTAATAAATGCTACCTTACTTCGGATCCCCATAGATGGAGTTTCTTCATTATAAGTTGGACAGGCTTTATACCTTTTTATACTCCAACCTGACATTAAAGTATATGCTGGATAATCATTGATGGACCACATCACTGTAGCCCGCATACAGAACGGGTTACCACTTACTACATCCCTTGTTTCAATACCATTCAACCACAATTCCTTCAACTCATCAACCAAAGGCCTCAAGAAGATGTCCATATCCTTCCCAGGGGTAGTAGGACCAGGGATGAGGAGAGACAATATCATTAATTCCGCCTTCATGCACTTCCAAGGTGGCAAGTTATACGAAACAAGTATAACTGGCCACATGCTAGAAGCAGTGCTCATATTCCCAAATGGGTTAAATCCATCTGTTGCCAACCCTAATTGAACATTTTGTGGATCAGCTACAAATGAAGGATATTTTTGATCCAACTCTTTCCAAGCAAGACCATCTGCAGGGTGTCTCAAAATACCATCTTCTTTTGGCCTTCCTAAATCATGTTATCTCATGTCCTTTGCAATATGCCGAGAACTATACAACTACTTTAATTGGGGTGTAATGGGAAAATACCTCATCACTTTCTTTGGTACTTTTTTTTCTACTTCCCAAATGCTTTTACCATATACCGGACAACTGTTTAACTTTGAGTTCTCCTTCCAAAATATAGCACAATCGTACTTGCATACATGAATTGATTCGTATATAAGACCGATATCATGTAACTTTGCCTTAGCCTCATAGTGTGATCCAGGTAAATTAGTCCCATCTAGAAATGCTTTAAGCAACAATTTAAGTAATATATCAAATAATTTATTGCTCCACTTGTTGAGGACTTTCAAATGCATCAACTTAACTAAAAAGTTAAGTGATGAGAACTTTGTGTACCCAGGATACAACTCTTTCTCCATCTCCTCAAAGAACTTGCTAAACTTACCTGAGTCTTGATTGCCATCTGTCGAGATGTCATCCAAGTTTGGATCAACTTCATGACTTGGTCTACTTATTCCAGTAATATCAGCCTTGAGATCATGCATCTCATCCCCTTCGTCTTCACTTTCCGCAGTTACTATTGGAAATTATTCTCCGTGATATGACCATATAGTATAGGATTGTTCGATGCCCTTCTCAACTATATGTTATTCCACTATATCTTGGTCTTAGAATTTCCCATCCAAACATCTTCTACACGGACATCTCACTTTATCTTGGTCATTGACAAATGTTTTTGATCTCTCAACAAAAGCCTTAGTACCACTTCTAAACTGAGCTGACAATTGATTCCTTATGCTCATCCAACTCTTGTCGATGTCCATCTTATATTGTCCATATATAGCAAAGAACAATTATCGGTAAAGAGCGCAGACAATGACATATAGGCATATATATAGCTAATATGCAAGTGCTTCCATATGCATATATCCTAAATCCACCTTATCACTCCACGACTAAAAGGTAAGGCCCTATCCTATTTAAGATTACTTTGTTATATGGTCCATCATTCACTCAAACATTGTTCCGTTCACGCCGAAATTCTGGCAACAACTCCCCACATTTCTCCTAAGTATGCTATATTTATGTACATACTTGGAGAACACAAGGAGATACCACCAGAACTCGACCAGAGAACAATGTTTATAAGCAAACGACAATACATAATGTGTAATCCCAAATTGTCCAAACAGGACAATTCAGAAGTCGATATCGAGATGCATAATCTGTCACCGACTCCTGAACGGGTCTAAGGTAATTTCTTTCATGCATAAAATAAATCATGTATATATTAAAGATAATTGATAAGCGAACATATTTGAAAAAAAAATCATCAACCGATAGAATAACTGTAGATCGATTATTCTCTTTTATGGGTATTTTCGTAATTTTGGTACACAAGGAGATACTGGGACTCCTAGGGATATTTTGGAAATTCTAACTCTTCTGGGGATATTTTCGTAAATTCGTGTCTCTAAGGGGTCTAATGGGACTCCTAGGAGTATTTTGTGGATTCTAACTCTTCTATAGGTGTTTCTATAATTTCGGGTCTTCTAAGAGTGTATTGGGACTCATAGGAGTATTTTAATAATTTTGGGATCGTTTACGGGTACATCACATCTTTTAGGGGTATTTGGAATTCTATACATTTATGTCTCATTACGGTATTTTTGTCATTTTATATTTTATATTATTATTTATTATTTATTACTCAATTTTATTTTTTTTACAATTTTAAGTGATAATATTTTAAATGCTAACAAAAAAGAGAATGTGTATCAGCTATCTTGGGGATATTTTGGGAATTCTACATCTACTACCGCTATCTCGGGTGCTCTAAGGGTATTTTGGGAGCTCTAACCCTTCTAGGGGCTTTTTTGTAAATTCGGATCTTCTAGGGATGTATTAAGTGTCATAGGGGTATTTCAGAAAATTTACATCTTTTATTAGTATCTCATGTACTCTAGGATTATTTTGGGAAATTTATCATGTTTTTATGTCTTATAGGGGTGTTTTATCATTTTAGGTATCATATGATTATTTTTTATTTAATACACAATTTTTATTTACAATGATTTTAATCTAATATTAAAAATTATTACGTATATTATAAAATCTAAAATTTTTAAGGGATAAAATTTTAAGTGCCAAAAAAAAAAGGGGAATTTGTACCGCTTTTAGGGGATCCTAACCACTAAGGATCCTCCAAAAGACGGTAAAAGTTCCCCCCTATTTTTTTGGTATTTAATATTTTATTACACATTTTGGTGCACTAAAATAATGAACACATGTTCCAAAAATTATATTTAACAAGTTGCACACACGGCATTAAGTACTAAGAGGTGTACACACTAAGTGTGCATACTCGGCACTTAATACTAAGTGTGTGCATATATATGCACACACAACACTTGGTGCCAAGTGTGTGCACATTTCTACAACAAAATCACTTACATTATAATACAAATTAGATATAAAACTAAAATATATAGATAACTATGAAAACTAAAAAAAAAAAAATCAACCAAACAAACATAAAAGTAAGTATAATATCCAAAATGCACAATAATTAGTAGATACTAATGAGTAAAAATAGAAAGTATAACTCATACATCCGAAACCGAAACCCCACGTTAGACATATATCATGATCATTTTTCGCTACAGTTCACTCTTATCCTGATTAGTGGTAACTACTTAACTATGCCATACTTTCAAACTGCATAAAATGTACAAGAATTTCATTTGAATATCTAGTTATTAACTTGATCAGTTAATCTAAATTGGGTTCAAATCTTAATGTTATTAGTGCCAAGATATCTGATTGTCCATTTTCATTCTCTCGTTAAGTTGTCAAGCTCAAATGATCAAAGTCAGCTCTCTTTCTTGAACAATTGGCTAGACACACACATACAAGATATGCAAAACATTCTCCGAAAGCCATTACTACTAACGGAATTCGGAAAATCCTGAAAGATTATGGTTTTAGCACATACCAAAGAGACCAACTCTTTAACACAGTATATTACAAGATATACTCATCAGCTAAAAGAGGAGGAGTTTCAATAGGAGGCTTGTTCTGGCAATTTCTGACAAAAGGGATGGACTCTTTTCGCGATGGTTACAAGATAATTCTGAGCCAAAGTCCCTCAACTGCAAATATAATTGCTCAATAGTCCCACAAGCTCTATCTGGTTAGGAAAATCTTTGCCAGGATGAGAAATTGAGAGGTGTAAGAGGGCAAAAACAGCGAGAAGGGCCCAATGGTTGAGCTGAAATAGAGGAAAATGTATAGGAAACTAAGCAAAAACAAGGCACTATTCCTATAATATAAGAAGAGCATGTCTTCAAAAGACTTGTATACTTACCTTAGTCCGTAACCATATCGGAAATCAGATCCAAGACATATATCACACAAGAACATCACAAAAATAACTGTGGACAATAAGATCAACGAAGATACAAGAATTTTGCACAAAAACGTTAAAGTAATTTAGTAATGAAATGAGAAGAGAATTGGAATCAGTAAGAAAAGAATATTTATAGTACTTTTAAGTAATATACTACATATACTTTCGTCAATATATATATATATATATATATATATATATATATATATATATATATACTATATATACGAGAAAGTGGGAACTGGGAATGTTCCTGGTTGGTTCGTTGATTTAATATTCATAAGAAAGTCAACTCCAATTAAGACGAGCTCAGACTTGGCACCATGATACGGTAACTAAAGAGATGAGTGTTTTTTCAGTTATACTTTTTGTTGTTGTATACTGGCACAAACTACAAACTTTATTATACATATATTTACGTAAACAGTATGCGTAGTTATAGGATAAAAATCTATTCTTAGTAAATTAGAGATGGATGAAGGTAGATATCTACCATGCTAATTCGAAGTTAGCTTAATTTATGTCCTTAGTGTGAAATTAGCTGTCGTCAGATGAAAAATCAATAGTTCTAACAAACTCCAGTGTTCGATACTAGACAAGAAAAGCAATACAATGGTCAACTACTTTCCGCGGCTATTCACGCGTTCATCAAAATTAATAGAAATCATACTCAGAACCACATAAAATTTAAAAAAATATATATACAAAATCAGTTTCAGAAGCACTTACTTTTCAAACCACAAGATCACGGAGAAAAGGAGACCACGAGCCCAAAAGACCAAGCAAAACAAACTGAGACCAACTAAAATAAACTGAGACCAAGCAAAAGAGAGAGGGTGATGGAAGAGAGAGGGGTGGTAAGGAAGGAGTGATGGTGAGGAAAGAGTGGCGGAAGAGAGAGAAAAGGGCAGCGAGAGAGAGAGAGAGAGAGAGAGAGAGAGAGAGAGAGGGAGGGGCTGTGAGCGATGAGAGCAAGAGGAAAAAAGGGACCGTGGCTGAATTGAGACTAAGAGAAAGAGGGAAATAGGGTTTTGTTGTAAAAATTTACTGACAGGTTTTATATAACCCGTCGGTGAAAGTCTGTTTTCTTATAGTAATTTACTAACAAATCAATATTTTCCGTCGGTAAATATTTTTTAAAAAATATGACTATATAAAAACGACCGTGTTTTAACTTTAAAAGAAGATTTTCACCGACGGACAACACAAACCCGTCGGTAAATGAATTTTTATAAAATGATTTTTTTTAGGGTAAAAAAATACTGGCGCCCAAAAATTAATATTCGCGGGAAAATACCCGGGTTTTTTTCTACATACTTTTTACTGATGAAAAGATAATCATGCATAGGTATATTGAATATATACTCGTCGGTATAAAGGTTCCAAAAGTTAATTTTTTAGACCATCATTTGCCAACGGGATTCAGTTAAACCGTTGATAAATATCACTTTCCCGATGAGCTAACCTTAGTCTGTCGAGAAAAGTTGATTTTTTGGTAGTGGTATGAGTTAGAAATTTTTGAATTTTTGTTGGGTATAACTATTTGGTATAATATATTATTTGTTATTAATTCAGTTAGTAAAACTTTACAAAATATGGGTATATAAATTGATGTTGCTATTGACCAATTGAAAGGTCTTCTTCCTTTTTTTGAAAAGTATAGAGAAAATGAATTTATATCGGCTATGATTTCAACTAAAGAAAGTGCAAATGAAATGGAAATAGATCCTAAATTTAATGAAAAATGAGTAATTTGTAGAAAAAAATAATTTGATGTGAATCTTAATGATGAAAGAATAATACAATATGTTGATAAGTCTTTCAAAATTAATTATTTTGTTTACATAATAGATCAAGTAATTTCTTCTCTTAAAAATAGATTTGAGTAGTTTAAAGTATATTAAAAAAGTTTTGAATTTTTATTTGATTTTAAAAAATTAAAGTCATTAGATGATGATGATTTAAAAAATTTATATCTCAATCTTGAACATGTGCTAAAACATGGTGAGGATTCTGATATTAACGGCTTAGATTTATTTTTTGAATTAAGAGTACGAAGAGAAATTTTCTAAAAGATTTAATTAATCCAATTAAAAAACTCGATTATATAAGAAGAGTAAATTCTTTTCAAATGATTTTATTGCTTACAAAATATTATTAACTATTCCAATAACAATTGCTTTTGTAGAAATGAGCTTTTCTAAATTTAAAATATTAAAATTTACCTTAGAACAATAATGTTACAAAAAAGATTGAATAGTTAGCTATTATCTATAGAACAAGATATATTAGCCACAATAATTTAATAATTTTACATCTAAAAAAGCTAAAAAAATATATTTTAAGTAGAAAAATTAAAGTAAATTTATATAGCCCCTTTAAAAAAAAAAATATAAAGCCTCATTTCAAATTTTGTCTAGAGTTTCGAGCACACTATATATATATATATATATATATATATATATGGGCACCAATCCAGTAGGTATTTTATTTTTTTACCTATACATAGGTATTAATTTGACCAATGAAAATTTAGCATGTATATTTTTTTATTGTAAAAAATAAGAGAGAAAAAGAGCATTAATGATGCACGTCTTTTCATGCACTTCATTATAGCCATTNCTCTTCATTTAACTCAATAAATAGTGAGTGCATACAATAAGGTAGAAAAAGTCTAAGGTAAGCCCCACGTTCTAGATGGGAACTAAACATCGTGACGGTACTATATATATATTTATATATATATATATATATATATATGTTAATTTTGATGTGTTTGTCCCTACATAAATACTCCTAATCCACACCGCAGTAAATACTTTTCGGTGGGGAATAGTGGCAACATTTCCACAAAAATATAAGTGACTTCATCAAAGAGACTTCATCGTATTAATGAAAAGACACTGTTTTGGCAACTTAGTATCATTTTTATACATGTAATATAGTAGATAAATAGACACATCAACATTAAGACATATGTCCTCTTCTATAACTTATATGACATTTGTAATCACTTTAACAGGTACGTAGTCATGTGGAACATATAATTTAGAAGAACTTGTAATTCTAGGCCAGGAAAAAAAAAAAAAAAAAACACTGCAGTAGTACTGTAGTTGAGCTCTTAATTCAACTAGTCGTTTCCCATCTCCCTGCGCGCCGAGGTTGTTGATCAATCCTAAGGACCAGTCGCCCATAGCTTAGCCCTTCGCTTGTGGGCTTTAAATACTTAGCCCAATCAATGCAAATCCACTTATCAGTTATACTTAGCCCAATCAATGCAATCCACTTATCAGTTATCACTAGGCCCTGGCATTCCGAAGATAGAAGGACATGGGTAAGACTAATTTGGGTCAAAATAATTTTCTTTTTTGTGTATTTTTTAAAAAATGATATTTTTATGGTCAAGAAGCTATTGACATTCTTAAAAATAGTATTTTAAGATAATTGTGCAAAAAAATCATTTTGGCTCAAAAATTAGTATATGACTAAGTACAAAAATTTATTACTAAATGTCTAATTCACTTAATGATAAAAATAGAAATACAATATATTCCATAACTGAATCTTTAAAAGAAATAGACATTGAGTTATAATTTTTAAAATATAGATATCTAGTTAGACTAATTTAAAAAATTAGTATCCACCTAATTTTCTCATCTCTCTTTCTTCTCAATATTACTCATAGCAAAGTTAGTTCGGCCCAACACACTACACATGAGGTGCGTCCATTGTTCCCAAATTAGATGCATTGATTAGGATAGGGTTCTACAGTAAAATGAAGAACAAATTACAAATATACGGTGAACTGAAGTAATTAAGTTAGGTACGGCTTGCGGCTGACATTTTTAAAAAGCAGTGAAAAATGCTTCAAAACTAAATTTAAGGTTAATTTGGCTTAATGGTTTGGTATCTCTAATCCATTAGCACCTAGTCCATGGCTCGAACCCGATTCTTTATTTCTTTTTCTTCTTCTTCTTTTAAATTTAATTAACCATGCCTCCATTTTTTTTAACATTCTTTTCACTCTACTATCTTTTTTATTTCCTTTTCACTCCCCCATTTTTTTATCCGTTCTTTTTGTTTTTTTTTTTTAATTTCATTTTTCTTTGAACAATTTTTTTTTCACTCCTCTATTTTCACCGTCCTTTTTTCTATACATTCTTTTTTCATTTTTTTTTTCAATTCATTTTCGTTTGAACCAATATTTTTGAAATAATTCATTTTTTTAAATTCATTAACCATGCTTCCTTTTTTAACAATTTTTTTCACTCTTCCCTTTTTCAAAAACATTTATTTTCCACTCCTCCTTTTTCTAATATATTCCTTTTTATTTTCTTTAATTTTTTAAATTAATTTTCCTTTGAACATTTTTTTTTACCATTTTGGTTAAGGGAGTAACCAATGATAATTTTACAACTAATAACTAAATTGGTTACTCTAATTATCAGTAATAAATTTAGTTATTAGTCTTCAAACTATTAGCTCGTTATCAGTTACTAATTTAATTACTTTTATCATTATTACTTGTTTTAGAAATAAATTTAGTTACCAGCAACCAATTTGATCAGCAATTACAACACTAGCTACTAAAAAGGGAAAAAAAAAAAAAAAAAAAAAAAATAATCAGCAATTAACTTGGATACAAATTATTGATCGGTAACTAATACCAATTTGGTTATTAGTTACTAGTTTCAAAACTAGTGACTAATAGTTTCTAATTACCAGTATGGTTTATTATTTTTTTAGTTTCTATCCAAAATTAATTTAGTTATTTACTAGGATTTACTGGTTTCTATCTAAAATCAGTTTGGTTACTAGTTACTAATATCTATGATTATTAGTGTTAGTACCGAATTTAGTAACTAGTTTTCAGTAACCAATTTGGTTACTAGTTTCTAAAATTATGGTCAATTACCAGTTGCTAATTTGGGTTTTTAGAATTTTGCCTTTTAGAAGTTTTTTTTTTATTTAGTTGTTTTTTTTTTAATATTTTAGAAATGAAAAGCCTTTAGATTACTAACATTAATTTTCTAAGCTTCCATGGGTAACTAATTATCTTAGCAAACAATAAGTATTTACTAACATATGTTACTTACGATACCTTAAGGTAACCAACTACCTCAAATAACAACTAGTGCTTGGTAACCTATGATAACTATTTAGGTGATTGGCTTTACTAGTTTTCAGATCGGTGGCTTGTTATTAGTTACTAATTTAATTATAAATTTTTCTAACTTGTGAGTAATTACAAAGATTGGTGATGGTAACTAGTAATCAAATTTGGTTACTAGTTGAAATATTGATTACTGTTATGATCATATTAGAAATAAGCTTGAGTACAAACTATAACCAATAATTAGTTACTAATTTGGAAACTAGTTACTAGTTATTAGAAACTATAGTAACTAATATACTTTGCTGATTTCCAGAATTGTGACTAGTTACTCTGGTTACTAGTTTTGATTATTAATAGTCGATTAAGTTCTTAGTTACTCTAGTTATTTATTACCAATATAATTATTAGTTGCTAGTTTTCAGTTTCTAGTATACTCATTATTGCCAAATTGGTTCTCAGTTCCTTGTTTTTCTTTGGTTACTTATTTTTCTAGTTACCAATGTAGTCATTACCACTGAATTAGTTACTAGTTTCTCTGTTTATTAGTGTGGTCATTATGTTGCTAGTTTTTTCCTTATTACTAGCTCCTCTGATTACTAATATGGCCATTATTGTCAAATTAGTTATTAGTTTCTGGTTTTTCTATGAACATTAGTTTCTCTAGTTACCAGTTCAGTCATTATTACCAAACTGGTTACTATTTTCACCAATTTGACTAGTAGTTTCTCTAATTTTCAGTTACTAGTTAAGTTACCAGTCACCCAACTCGGTTATTGATTATCACTTATATGACTATTAATTTGGTTACTAAATATTTTGTTTACTAATAACTAATCTCATTATCAATTACTAATTTAATTAATAGTTTTAAAACTAATTACTAGTTATTGGTAACAATATTAGTTATCAATTACTAGCAACACTGGTTCCCAAATATCTTAAATCGGTACTTGATTTCTCCAAATAAGTCTTACATTTTCAAGAATTTTTCTAGAATTTTTGATATGTAACCAAACAATTATTTCCATTTATTTTCGTTACTAGTAAAATTCACTCACAATCGAGAACTTTTGCTATATTTTAGATACCCATCTACATAATTATGATCCAGAATTAGTGTATTTTAAATACTCTTAAAATTAGGTCACTTAAGTATATAGTTGTTCTAAACAAAGTTGCTTTGCTTATATTCAAAATAAATGCTCCAAATCACTATTTTTTTAATATCAAATCTAGTAGAATTTTGAGGAATAAAAAATTAATAAAGCAAGGCCCAATTCATGATCAAACATGCTGATATATTCTCATCCAACAACAAAAAAAAAATCTCAAAAACTGTAGCTCAATAAACAAAATTATTGAGACATTAAGCACCTGCTTCTTCTTCCATCCATTTGCATAACGTCTATAACATTAGAATTTTAACTTCAATTCAATACGTGGGATAGGCCACTATACCCTTCATACCCTAATAAGCAAGTTGTGAAAAGTACAATGAAGTATCATATGGATCGATATCATTTGCGGAACTGTATGGTTGAATAGTATGTATATCATCCAAACCCACAAGAGTCAAAACAATCTGCAGTATATAAAAAATGAGTCTTAATACTTTCCAAGAAACACTAACTGTTAAATCGTGAACAATATGCCGAGTAACAATTAAATAAAATTCTCTACAACCAGGATAGCCATATATATATATATATATATATATATATATATATATATATATATGATTGACAATCTAATAAGTATTTTTTTTTTATTTATGAGTTTGATATTTTTTTTACAATCTAATAAGTATTTTTTTTTTATTTATGAGTTTGATATTTTTTTTTAGCTATTGGATCACTATCTAATGGTGATTCAATGACTATAATGAAGTGTATGAAAAGACATACATTATTAATATTTTTTTTCTTTTAATTTTTACAATAAAAAATATCATACTAAATTTTTATTAACCAAATTGATACCGATGCAGGTAAAAAAAAAAATTAATACCTATATATAAGTAAAAAAAAAATATCTACGTGCCCTATATATATATATATATTAATATGTAAATGCCTATATGTGTCTTCGTATGTGGGAAAATATACTGTATAGAAGGCACTATCTGAAAAATCGAGGATGATCTAACACGAGGCAGAGTACTCGGGGAATAGATATGAGCAGTGATGGTTTTTTTGGCTCAGATCTGGCTCAGATCTGCTTATGTCGGCTTCGGCGGAGATCGATACCGAAGTTGCAAGGTCACTGCGAGTTTCTGAGTCAGAGACCTAGGTCGTCAGCAAGCTCCAGTTTTGGGGAGTAGCCAGGGAGGGTGGTGTTGGAAGGGGGTGGCTAAGGTTGGGCGACAAGGTTTGAGCGAGAGAAAGAGACTGATAAGAGATTTTGTTATTTTTCTAATAATCGCCGTATGAAACAATTAAAAAACTATTGTACCGTATATGTTATATTATTTTTTGAAACACTGTGCTTTCCCTGATTTCTTCATTATGTTATTTCCAAGCAATTACTTGTTGCATTTTTTTCATTTGATTTATACCACTTTTTTAATAAACAATGACTCTTTTGCCCTTTTACTTAATATAAGAATTGATGTAATAAAGGGCAGAAAGAAGAGCTCACAAATAATTAACTGCTAATAATAAACCTCAACTTTTTTTTAAAAAAAAAATCCACATGCACTGTAAGTAACTCCAACATAATCTCCTCAACAGTGCTAATTTTTTCTAATACTCCTTTAACAAGTAACTTTGTCCTCTTGGCGAAAGATTTTCAGAATTTGTTAGCGCTCTTGAAAAAAGATTAGAAAATGATAATATACTAGAAAAAGACTTTTATATATATTTTTCGTCGTTCCGTTACTACTGTAGGCTTGATGTCGATCATACTGGATCATTATGAATATCCCTTCAACAAAATATATAGGTCTACCAAATTTCACAAAAGCCATGCTTTTAAGAAAATAGATTTCTCTTCAAAGAGTGCATACGGGTAAATGTACTTGAATAGAATGATATAAATTTATACAGATACATCTATACAGATATAGAAGAAAATGTACTCTGTTTATTTAAATCTTTACCTGCCAGCGAGATATGGATAGAGAAAAAGGAAAAAAAATCAAAGATTTCAAATAGTACTTGTTTTTAATTGAAAAATCAGTCTTAGTGATTTAGCAGCCGGTTTAAACTTCAAGAAAAACTACAATTTATCCCCAAAAAAAACAGAAGAAACAAAAAAAAAAATCGATAAACTCAATTACCGTCGTAACCGTCAACTTGTCCTATTCGCATCAATCTTCTACCATAGAACACACCACAAGGGTTCCCTACACACATATCAATTATGGCTAACTAAGGACCCAACTAGATCATATCAAACCCCCAAAGCACCGGGTAGCGGCATCCATCTAACTCATCAGCTGAAGCACACATAAAAATTGCTAAACGTTTATAAGTAATACATATATAACTGCTAAAGTAGAAAGCCCAAGAGAGAGAGGAAAAAAAAACGAACTTTTACAAGGGAATTTTCTCAACAAAAAGGGGAAAAAAAAAATCAAGTTCATTTAATTGAAAAGCTTCTTTTACCCTTGAGATAGTACGGCACCTAATCACTCTTTCGAGCCCCAAAAAAAAATGTTATGCCCAATCACGACTGACGAACTTCTACAATGAACTTGCATATGCATAATTTTTATATTAGAGTATGCAGTTTGGGACTAATTCTAATAGTATTTGAGCTCAGTAACTTCACATTCACTTTGAGTACTGCCTAAGTCCATCGCCACCAATTTGCACTGGGTGCTCTTTTCAGCTCCTAAGTTACCATACCCATTCATCGCCAAAAAAAAAAATAAAATAAAAAAAGGTTCAGTTTCGACGATTCTCATATTCTACATAATATTCTACTACATATTCTATCAAGGTGCCGGTTAGGCAGTCTAAAATACATGGTTCCGCCCAAAGTTTAGAGTCAGATAAAGTCTTAGGCATATATATTGCTGGAACCAACTCTCGTGCGGTCTAAAATCCTAAGGTCGCATAAGAGTTATGTGCGACCTCCTCCGTGAAGGTTATATACGACCTCCTCCGTGATGGTTATATGCGACCTCTTCCACAGATTTTGTGCGAACTTCTCCGTGCAGTTTGCCTTGTCAAATAGAAAACCTACAAAAAGAGGGAAACAAGTAAATGCTATGAAAGAGACCTACAAGGAAAGGGAAACTGAAGTCTCCTAATTGTGATCAACTAGTTATCCGTTTTGAATAGTTATCCAATTATATTGTTACTTAATTTACGTTACCCAATTGTATAGTTACCCGTTTATATAATTAGGATCCTAGGGACATTAGGATCCTAGAGACATAAGGATCCTAAGGACATAAGGTTACCTTTGCCTATATAAAGGGGGCTTAATGTTCCGAAGGGTATTCCAAGTTTTGGGTATTCAAGTCTAGAGTATTCCAAGTTTTGGGTAGTCTAAGTATTTTCAATAGCTTTTTAGTCTTTCCAATTTCCAGACGAGATTGTAACCTTGAGTGTTCGTTATTATTCATATAATAGTGAGAAAACAGGGGATGTAGGCTCATCTTTTTCGGGGCTGAACCACTATAAATCTCTCTCTCCTTATTTGCTTTGATTTATTGCTTCAATTTATACAAGCCACATCTCTCGATTTTTTCTAAATTTATTGTTGATAAAACCTCCATCAACAATTGGCGCTAGAAGGAGGGCTATTCCGGTAGAAAAGTTTGTCAAATTCCACCTTTTTTCTTTTCAATAATGGCAAACACTAGAAACACCACCAGAGTCACCGGAACTAGCCAAAACCAACCTCAAAGTACCCCTGCTATACAGGCAACCCCTACTCCGGATCAGCTTACTATGACGGCAACAGAGAACCTATCCCAGAGACAGGATCGCATGGAGGAAACGCTCGTGAACCTTCAGCAAGTCACTAACCAGATCAATGACAACCTGCGACGACTTGCTGAAGGGCAGATGGTGACCCCACCACAACATGAACGTCCCAAAGAACGTCCTGCTCAATTACCTGAGAAAGGAATACAGATCCTAGAGACGAGAAGACGCGGCCAGCCAAGAACTCAGCAAGAGCGTCATGAAGATCGCGTCTCCAAAGGAAAGGCAAGGTCGTAAACTTGCCTCCAGAATCTCGTATGGAGAGTTCAAGTACGAACCGTGATCGTACACAACCTTCTCGTAAATCCACTAATAGCCAGGATCGCTTGAGCAGCGAGCAAGGACGACCATCGAGAAGCGTCTTCGAAAGAATCAGTAGGGAGTCGAGACAAGATCCTGCAGACCTAAGACAGTATCTGGAGCGACAATGTGGTCATGATCGATCTGCATTGCATCATAGCGACCACAGCCGGTCTCGTCGCACTATATCACTGAATTCCTCTCATAGGTCACAGAAGACTCTACCTGACCAGCCCACTGTGAAACAGGATAACGAACAGTCGCTTTTACCACCAGCAAGGAATGATGCTTTCCCTCTGAACGTCGACGTTCATAATTTAAGGATCGCATTAGATGCACTTGCTGGATGGGACGATGAGCTCGCTGATGGGTATCGCCAGTCGCCATTCAGCGAGGAGGTTCGAGCTGCAGCCCTTCCCACCGGATTCAGACTTCCCACCATCAATACTTTTGATGGAAAGACTGATCCACAGGACCATATGGATCACTTCAGCGACTTGATGGAACTTCATCGGGTTAGTGATCATGCA
>JXTB01000075.1:484323-524375 GCA_002914805.1 Parasponia andersonii
GAATTGCTTGAACGAGAGTGTAGAACTCTCGAAGACTTCTACCGAAGAGTCGGTCGACATCTAAGGTTAGAATCTTCACGAGAGAATCTTCAAAAGACTAAAAAAAGGAGGAAAAACAGATGCGGCAAAAGTTGCGGTCATCACCGATAATGGCGGTAATAAGAAAAATAAGAGGAATAATGAACAGGCAAGTGAGAATCAGCCTAGACCTCAAAGGCAGGAGATTTCAAAAGCTCCCATGAGGTTTAATAATCACACTGAATTAAACGCGCCCATAGATCATATCTATACGGTCACAAATCAGAAGGAGCGATTCCGATAACCTGAACCAATGAAGCGGGACAGGGCAAAGTGCGACCCCAACAAGTTTTGCCGATATCATAATGATATTGGGCATGACACTAATAGTTGCTTTGCCCTGAAAGATGAAATCGAAAGGCTGATTAGAGAGGGATGATTGTGGCAATATACTAGGCAGAGCGATGAAAGGCGAGAAGAAGACCAACAGCGACCTCCAGAAATTCAGCGTGAGGTGCAAACTATTTTTGGAGGGCCGCATGTTGGAGGAGATTCCAAGCGAGCACAGGATAGATACGCACGAGAAGCTCGACAGCAGCCATTAACCAACGTTATGCACCTTGATCAGTGACCACGTAAGCTTCAGCGAGTACCGAAAATGGATATTACCTTCACAGAGCAAGATGCAAGGGAAGTCCATTATCCGCATAATGACGCGCTGGTCGTAAAAATTAACTGTGGAAGCACACAGTTGTGGCAAGTGTTGGTCGACAACGGAAGTGCTGTGGACATCCTGTACTTCGATGCCTTCAAAAAGATGGGACTAAATAAGAGCGACCTGAAGCCTGCCGCTACTCCCCTCTATGGTTTTACTGGTGACAGCCTGATGCCTATGGGCATGATTGAACTGATGGTCAGCGTTGAGACCTTTCCAAGGGTTTCATCAATAATGACCCATTTTTTGGTGGTAGATTGCCCATCTGCCTTCAACGCTGTACTAGGAAGACCAACATTAAGGGAACTTCGAGCTGTCATCTCGATCTATCATCTAACAATGAAGTTCCCGACCCAACATGGGGTAGGCGAGATGCGAGGAAATCAGTATGATGCGAGGACTTGCTATAACAACTCGCTGAAACTCGCAGCAAAAGATGCGACGTCCCGCACAATGATGGTCCATCTGCCAGAAGAAGCGTCAGTCATGGCAGCGGATGAAGCGTCAGTCGTGGCAGCGGATGAAGCGTCAGTCGTGGCAGCGGATGAAGCGTCAGTTGTGGCAGCGGATAAAGCATCAATCGTGGCCACAGATGAAGCGTCAATCATGGCAGCAGATGAAGCGACAATCGTGGCCGCAGATGAAGCGTCAGTCGTGGCAGTGGACAAAGCGTCAGTCGTGGTAACGGATAAAACGTCAGCCAAAGCAGCGAGCAAAACGTCAGTCGAATCGTCAGTGAAAGCGTCAATCGAAACGACCAGTAAAGACTTCGATCCTCGAGAAATTGACAAAGTCAAAACTGGACCCGTTGAAGACCTGGAAGATTTATCATTCGATCTGTCTTCCAGGACCTTGAAGATTGGAACGGAGGTTCAAGGACCTGTGCGAGCTTCATTGATCGCTTTTCTGAGGTCCAATTTGGATGTCTTTGCATGACAGCATTCGGATATGGTAGGGATTGACTCAAAGATCATATCCCACCATCTTAACATAGATCCGTAAAAAAAGCCTGTGCGACAAAAGAGAAGGGCCATGAATCCAGAACGTTACGTCGCACTAAAGGAAGAGGTGGAGAAATTGCTCGAGATTGGGTTCATAAGAGAATCTTTTTACCCTGACTGGCTTGCAAATCCGGTCTTGGTAAAAAAACCTAATGGGAAGTGGAGAACCTATATTGACTTTACCGATCTCAACAAGGCATGTCCTAAAGACAGCTTCCCTCTTCCGAGAATTGATCAACTTGTAGATGCGATGTCGGGGCATGAACTTTTAAGTTTCATGGATGCATATTCAGGATACAACCAAATCCCCATGTACGAGCTGGATGAAGAACACACCTTGTTCATCACTGATCGAGGGTTATATTGCTATAAAAAGATGCCCTTTGGACTTATCAATGCGGGAGCAACCTACCAACGTCTTGTCAATATGATGTTTGCAAAACAAATTGGCAAGACAATGGAGGTATACGTCGATGACATGCTGGTCAAGTCGGAGAAAGCTGAAGATCACATCAAACACCTTGATGAGATGTTCAAAATCCTCCGGAGATACCAAATGAAGCTAAATCCCCAGAAGTGTGCATTTGGGGTGAGATCTGGAAAATTTCTGGGTTTTATGGTCAACCAGCGAGGGATCGAAGAAAATCCTCAGAAGATACAGGCGTTAATTGATATGCAGTCTCCTCGTAAACCCAAAGATGTGCAAAGCCTAGCAGGAAGAGTAGCTGCTCTCAGTCGGTTTGTATCCAGATCAACCGATAAATGCCAACCTTTCTTTGAGGTGTTGAAGGGATCAAAAAGATTTGAGTGGACGGAGAAATGCGAGCAGGCGTTCCAAGAATTGAAAAAACACTTGGGTTCCCCTCCACTCTTGTCGAAGCCAAATCCGGGAGAATAATTGTACATATATCTCGCTGTTTCTAAGTATGCGACGAGTGCCGCATTAATTCCGAGGAGTCAAATATTCAGCGACCTGTGTATTATGTGAGTAAGAGATTACTTGACGCTGAAACCAGGTATCCAGAGATGGAAAAATTGGTGCTGGCACTCGTCATTGCATCAAGAGAGCTTCGACCTTACTTCCATGCTCACTCCATCCGGGTTTTCACGAATTTCCCGCTGAAACAGGTTTTACAGAAACCTGAGACGTCAGGGCGGCTACTTAAGTGGGCTGTTGAATTGAGTCAATTTGACATCAATTTTCAACCTCGCACTGCTATAAAGGGTCAAGCCCTCACAGATTTTATCGCAGAATTTACATACGACGTCGATCTTCCCACGGAAGTACTCGAGAAACCTACCTCAGATACATCAAAGTTGTGGAAACTTTATGTTGACGGGTCGTCGAACGAGAATGGAGCGGGTGCGGGCATAGTTTTAATCAGTCCTGAAGGGCACAATATTCATTATGCGCTTCGCTTCAAATTCCCAGCTTCAAATAATGAAGCCGAATACGAAGCACTGATAGCTGGCTTAAAACTCGCACAGGAAATGAAGGTCAAAGCAATCGAAGTGTATAGTGACTCCCAGCTAGTCGTCTGTCAGGTTAAGGGTGACTATCATGCGAGAGGAGAGAGAATGATGGCCTATTTGAAGAAGGCACAGCAGTTGTTCTTAACGTTCAACACGTATGACATACAGCTTCTTCCTCGCATTAAAAACACCCGAGCAGATGCACTCGCTAAGCTCGCTTCAACAAAGGATGCAGAGTTATTGAAAGTAGTTCCCGTGGAATTTCTTATCTCACCGAGCATCGAGGTCGAACCCCAAGTGATTATGCCAGTCGATGAGGAACCATCGTGGATGGACCCCATAATGCGATATATACAAAACGGCGATCTCCCTAAAAATAAAGACGATACAAGACAGCTTCGCATGAAAGCGGCTCACTATATCATCCAGGATGAGCAACTTTATCGAAGGAGTTTCAGCTCGCCGTTATTATTGTGCGTCAATGATCAAAAAGCACACTACATCATGAGGAAAATTCACGAAGGAATATGTGGGAATCATTCTGGGGGGCAGGCGCTCGCAAATAAGATTCTTCGACAAGGGTATTTTTGGCCGACTATGAAGAAGGATACATTGGAATTTGCTAGGAAATGCGATAAATGTCAACAATTTGCGACCATTCCTAGAAAACCACATGTACCTTTAACTTCAATGACTAGTCCATGGCCATTTGCTGTGTGGGGAATTGATATTATCGGGATGCTTCCTTTAGCGCGAGGTGGTTTGAAATATGCGGTGGTCGCAGTCGATTACTTTACAAAATAGACGGAAGCCGAAGCCTTGAGTACCATCTCCGCAAAGAAAATGATAGATTTCGTTTATAAATCTATAATCTGTCGTTATGGTATACTACATACCATAATTTCTGATAATAGAAAGCAGTTCGATTGCGACGAGTTCCGTGATTTCTGCAATAACTTGGGTATCAAAAAGAGTTTCTCCGCCGTTGTTCATCCACAGGCCAATAGGCAGGTCGAAGCGATAAACAAAATATTCAAGCAAAATATAAAGACAAAGCTAGAGGAGCATAAAGGAGCTTGGCCAGAAGTACTTCTAGAAGTATTATGGGCTTATCGCACCACACAACGAACTAGTACAGGAGAGAGTCCATTCTCCTTGGCTTATGGATATGAAGCGATGACTCCTGTTGAAATTGGTGCGGGCTCCCTGCAGCGATCTGTTTATGAGCAAAAACAGAATGATGCATTGCTGAGAGTTGAACTCGATCTTTTAAGAGCGGCGTGAACAATCTCAGCTCCGAATTGCATCATACCAACGGTGTACTGCTCGATATTATAATTCCAAAGTCAAGGGTAGACATTTTGAAGTTGGAGATCTTGTCCTTCGACGAGTCCTACCTAATAATAGAGAGCATGGTGCCGGTGTGTTCGGTCCTTCTTGGGAAGACCGTTATGTTATTGATGATGTCATTCGACCTGGAACATATAATTTAGCTCGCATCGGTGGACAAAAGGTCGAGCAAGCCTGGAATGCTGAACACCGTCGTCGTTATTATCAATGATTCTTCATGATGTCATCAACAGCCTATTGTATCTTCTTCATTAATATTCAATAATACTTCGGCTATTACTTCAACTCGGTTATTACTTCGGCTATTCTTCATTTATAGTTTTATGATAATTTTCGGACACCATAAAACTCAGGGAGCAGTGGGATCAGAGTTATCTCCTACTTGTTTCCTAAGGGACTATGCAAACGTCCATTTAGAGGAGACAGGGTTTTAAATCGTCGAAGTGTTTAAATCTCCATCGACGCGTCTGAATCTCCTTAAAGTCCTAGGATTTTCTCCTCGTTTCATGCCTCAGCATGTTTTATTACGTAATTTCCCTCCTCGAACAAAAAAGTAACTAAGCATAATGTTCGTTGTTCGAAGTGATATATTGCTATGTTTTATTTTGACATGGAACTTTTGAAATACAGTTAGAGTTTGCATCACTCGTATTAACTGTTTTCTTAAGCGACCTAACCTATCCTAACGCTTAAAACTCGTTTTAAGTTAGTCGAATTTAAATCACTAAAAGCGTACTGATCGATTACTTGTGATTGACTACTTAGTTAAAATTACTATCGTTTCTTATCGCTATTTTGCAGGAGCATATAAGGAAGGAAAAATATTTATTAAAACAAAAGAAGTCATCCATACAGAAAGGGGACAAAGCCCGCATTGTTTTTTTTTTAAAAAAAATGACCATTTCATGAGGAAGGGCTCGCACTGTCATCACCAGTCTTGGTCGTATCCTCCTTCCAGCTCTGCACAAGCTCGACCACATCCTCGCTAAGGATAGAAAATCAAAGTCCAGATGCTCGCAGAATATGTTGAAGATGATGGTCGACGAGGCGATATAGCTAGCCTTATCTTCGAGTTCTTTGACCTCGGTCGCTTTGAACTCTTCGATGGCTTTGTGAACCGCCTCGGTGGTCGCTTCTCTCATACGGTTCGGATACTCAGAAATGACCTTCTCGAGCTCTCTGACTTTCTCCTCGAGATTTTCCTTGGCGAGTTTCTCTTTATTTAGGTCCTCGAGCATCTGCTGCTTCTCGGAGTGGAAGTTTGCTCTCTCCTCCTCCCAAGCCTTTTCCGAGTTCTCGAATGCTTGAATTATTTCATCGACTTTCTCAGCTTTCTCTAAGCATTCGAGAACTGGATCGTGCATCAGGACAGCAGCAGCCGCAGTCTATAAAAAAAAAATATGTAAATCTCCAAGTCCATCAAAAGAGTGAAGAGAATTAAGAAGCTTACATTGGCCAGCATCCTCATTGCAGATCCGAAAGCGACCTTGGCGGAACGTCACTTCATTCGCTCCCAACCCTCTTCAGACGTGAAGCCGTCGATAAAAGCTGCGCTCATACCAGCCTTATCTGGTAGTTGGTTAAAAAGTGCGAAGAGCTCGTCGCCTTTATCTGCCAAGTTCGGTTCCGAAAAAGTGGCAGCCTCGGTAGGAGGTTCGAGAGTGCTCGCTAGCTAAGACGATTGTGGAGGGGGCGAGCTCGCTGGGACGTCCTCGAAGGCGACTTTTCTCTTATTCGAGTAGTCGACCTTCTCCTTCCCTTTCGATGGCGGAGTACTCTCGGGTGTTCTGGTTTTTGCCATTGACCCGAGAGTTGATGGAGGTGCTCGCAGACCGCTACCAATGACCATCTCTGTACAGAGTATGTTAGTAAGCGAGGAAACATAATAGAAAGGTAATTAGAATGAGTGTGTGATTACCTTCTNTGGGGACACGGTCTCTGGAGATGAAGGCTCTGAGCGAGGTGGTGTGGCCGGTGCCTTTCTTTTTCTGATTCTGGAGGACGAGGCACCTAAGTCCGTCCTCTTCCTCGGCTTCTTCTTCGAGCTCGATGGCCTGGAAGAAAGAATTGGGGGGTCGGGGAACGCGGCACCCTTTGGAATCAGACCGCAAGCGACCAGGTTCTTCGATATGCCTAGAACCTTCCAGTTAAATTCTTTAACTGGAAGCTCGTTGATCTTACATACTCTTGCGAGCTGATCACTAGAGAGTTCGGGTCGATCCCTATTATCTGCGATGACATTGGAGTGCGATCAGTATAAAGATAAATATATAAACAAGGCAATAAATTGGAAGACTACCTACCGGGATTTTGAAAGAAGCCATTGGCTGCATAGTCAAAATGGAAAAATGGGTTTTTCCATTTTCCCATGTTGTTGCGAACCTCGTAGATCGTTTTTATTGCTTGATTCGACCACTTGCTCGCATAGAAGAAGCCGAGATCTGACGGATTTGACTTTACTTGGTAGAACCAAGCAAATTCTTCGGGTTTAGGGGTTTCTAAACCTAATTTATGATACAGAATATACAAACCTACCATATATCTATAAGTATTAGGGGTCAATTGAAAAGGGACGACCCCATAGTAATCGACGATTGATCTTATATACGGATGGAGAGGGAGATACACGCCGCACCTGAGGACTACCTCAGAAAAGGAAGCAAGTCCATGTGGAGGAGTGTATGGTCGGTTAAATTCCATCGGCAGACGAAGGGGGATGGCAATCTTGTAGCTGCTCGCAATTTTTCTGAGTTTGTTCGACGTGCAGCTTGTTCGAACATTGGTACATGACCAGTTCCCCTCTACGTACTGATAGCTAGAAGAAAATGCGGGAGCATTCCTAATGTGTCTGGGCCATTGATCCTGGGGAAGATCGCCTATTCGAGGACTACTTTGTCTTGCCCCTGTTATTTCAATCTCGAGTTCGGGCTCGAGATAATCCTCAAGGTTAATGGAGCTAACACTTGAGTTAGATTCCCCAGAAAAGGCATTTCCTTCCCTAAAATCCTCACTACTAGACATCTGAAAAGAAATACACAGGGATTCAGATATAGAGGATTTCTACTATGCTAGCATTCTGGGTATTTATCCTAAAATTGCACTAAACAAGCAAGCTTATTCCTAAATGGTCTACGAGTTCATCAGAAAATGTTCGAGCAGTTCATCAGAAAGTATTCGAGCAGTTCATCAGTAAATGAACAATCAGTTCAGTGAGAATAAAATAGGGTATCAGACCCTAGAAATTCTTTTCATAGGATCATTTCTAAGTGATATCTAGTAATTCTACTCTACAAACTGAAAAAGGGGGGGGGATAAAAAAAAAATCTCTCGTTTCACTTCGGTGAAACGAGTTTATTCCCAAAGATTGAAGTTATTTTCAAGAATAGAAGAAGTAAGAGAAGACATACTGACCTTTCTTCAAGAGAGGAAGGTTTGAGTCGATTCGAAACTTCGTCGGAGAAGAAGCGGTGATCAGAGCGAGCTGGGAGATGAAACGGCGCTAGGGTTCTCTGAGATTTCTGATGTTTTCTGAGAGAAACAGTAAAATGACAGGATGGAATGGTTTAGGATATTTATAACCTAGGAACCGGTAGATCACAGCCGTAGATCAGAGGATTTGAATTTTAAATCTGAAGGCTGAGGATTGCGCGGGATTTAGTTTTATCCGAAAAGTTAGGATTGTTTAAAATTTGAAATGATTTGGTTTCAAAAGAGTGACGGTTGATATCAATCAGACTTCCTCGAATTTCGCTCTTTCTTATAAAAGGCTACACGTGTTCAAATCTGACAGAAAAAGATACGCGTGATCTTAAGAGATGAGATTTGGAATCTGGCGGATCTTCGACTACTCAGACCCCAAGTTTAAGTGTTTAGGGTCGCACGGTAATTGGAAGCTCCATTTCGTCCTAAAGAACTAATGGAGCTGGAGGGCAATTGTTGTGCGGTCTAAAATCCTAAGGTCGCATAAGGATTATATGCGACCTCCTCCGGGAAGGTTATATGCGACCTCCTCCGTGAAGGTTATATGCGACCTCCTCCGTGATGGTTATATGCGACCTCTTCCACAGGTTTTGTGCGACCTTCTCCGTGCAGTTTGCCTTGTCAAACAGGAAACCTACAAGAAGAGGGAAACAAGTAAATGCTATGAAAGAGACCTACAAGGAAAGGGAAACTGAAGTCTCCTATTTGTGATCAACTAGTTATCCGTTTTGAATAGTTATCCAATTATATTGTTACTTAATTTACGTTACCCAATTGTATAGTTACCCGTTTATACAATTAGGATCCTAGGGACATTAGGATCCTAGAGACATAAGGATCTTAGGAACATAAGGTTACCTTTGCCTATATAAATGGGGCTTAATGTTCCGAAGGGTATTCCAAGTTTTGGGTATTCAAGTCTAGAGTATTCCAAGCTTTGGGTAGTCTAAGTATTTTCAATAGCTTTTCAGTCTTTCCAATTTCCAGACGAGATTGTAACCTTGAATGTTCGTTATTATTCATAAAATAGTGAGAAAACAGTGACGTAGGCTCATCTTTTTCGGGGCTGAACCACTATAAATCTCTCTCTCCTTATTTGCTTTGATTTATTGCTTCAATTTATACAAGCCACATCTCTCGATTTTTTCTAAATTTATTGTTGATAAAACCTCCGTCAACGCCAACCATAATGCAGTGCCTAGACCCCTAAATCAAGCTCACAAAATGACCGATTACCTTAATGTTCTCTACTGTCGTATTCTTATTGACATTGCACCTTTGTGAACAAAGAAAATTTTAGCTGTTGACATGGCACTTCTTATAATTTTCTGCTGTTACTATAGCTAGATGTGCCTGTAAAAATTCTTGTTGGCTATATTATCATCATCATAATATTCCTCTGTTTAAAACAAAAAATAATATGTTCATGTAAGACTAACTTTTGAGTACTCCAAAGATAAAAAAATCATGCAGTTGATATAGGCACGACTTTAATGTATATCACTTCTCTTGCTATAGCATTTATCCGTATGCCCTAACTTGTATCATATATCCTTTTCGAAACGTTTATGTACTTTTCCCTCTTCAAAAATTCCAACCACATATCGAAGGTGCCGAATAGCTTTCACAAATTTTAGAGATGAAGGCAACTTCATATATAAACAAGTAAAAGGATTTTTCTTGTTTTTTTTTGACTTTGTAATTTTCGTATGGGTATCCTCTACAACTTTAACACGTATGCAATCACTATACACGTGTGAAAATATTCTATACACGTGCTAAAGTTAGCTTTACAATACTTCCTTTCGCTCACCAAATAAATAAAAAAATAAATTAACACACGAGCCAAAAAAGCAAGAACTCATTGCCGGCGGCCGCATCTAACGACAACAACAACGTCTCAACGACCTCGCCTACCACCACGAGAATGCAAGGAAGAGGACGACGAAGAAACACTCCCTCCTACGCTTCCCGCCCCAAAGAACATGTCAGACAAGTAATTATCTATATTCTCAGGGGCATATCTGACCAAAGCGTCCGACCCGCACTCTCTGACCAACCCGACCCGATGCTTCTCGTAGTACGCCCTATACGGCGTCACGAGCCTCCTCGCCACAGAAACCTTCACCTCGTCTCGGAGATTCGGGTCGGGTACGACCCACGTGGTCTGTTTCCGGTACGCTTCTTCGAACACCGCGGTTATTCTCCTGAAATAGTCCTTGGCCTGATCGGTCGAGATCTCAGCCGTCGGATCCTCGGGCAGGGCCGCGAAGACCTTGCTCCACCCCACGCGCTCGTAGTTCGACGCGTACTGCTTCACCTTCGCCTCGTGCTTGGCCACCCAGTCCTCGCCGAGGAGGAACCTCAGGTTCGAGTTCCGGACCTTTACGACGACGTATTGGAGGTTGTTGGCCAAGAACAGGTACGAGAGAGAAACGTCCCTGTAGAGCTCGGCTTTCCCGTCAAGCTTGCAGAGAAGGACCAGGACGAGCCACGCCATCCGTACGGAAATCGACGATGATAATGAGCCGTCGTGATTGGAATCCAGGCTGCCGAAGTAAGATTCCGGCAACGGCGATTTAGCCGCCAGCGGCCAGTCGGCGATGATATCGGCAAGTATCTCGCCGTAATCAGCGAGGAATGCAATGTAGTTCATGACGTACCGCGTCAGCGGGTGGACGCCGCCTCCCTGGACCGGCGCCTTCGACGTTTCCTTCATTATCGCCGACTCGAAGTCGGCCAGGATCGTCCGCACGGCCTCGCCGAGCCTGACAAGCGAGTTCACGGCATGAGATCGGACGGCGGAGGTGGACTCGTAGGAGAAGATGGAGTCGATCTCGGGCCACAGATCGGAGATGGCCTCGTACAGGTCCAGTGTACGGAACATCTTCTCGGGAGACTTCTTCGTCTTGGCCACCATTTCCGGGAAGCCAAACAGGGCGTTAGCGCCTTCTCCTACTATTTCGGAGAAGCAGGACTCGCGAATCGAGGCCGAAGCCGAGAAGACGTGATCGCAGAGGATCCTCTCCCCGTAGAACAGGGTCTTCACGGCGACTTTAACGGCATTAAGCCAGCTCTTGATCTTCAGCTCCAGAACGTCCCACTCCGTTTTCTGGATCTGAGAATTGGTCATCTTCTCCACTCCGAGATGGTACAGTACTTCATCCACAATCGATTTGCGCATAATATTGTAGATCTTCACGCATTCTTTGCCATAGCCGGACGAGATCATGCAATCGGCGATGGATTTCAAGTCCGCCATGGCGACCATGGAGACCCGCTCCACCTCGGAGATCGACTCGGTCGTGGCTCGTAACTCGTCCTCCAACTCGTCCTCGAAGTCGGAGAGGCTCGATATGGTGGAGGCCCGAGAGGAGTGGTTGGAGACCGATTCGGCGTCAAGATACTGGCGGTTCGAGGACAGGATCTGGTAGAACTCCTTCTGGAGCCTCTTCATGGCGGCCTGCATAAGAATCTGAGCCCTCACGAGATTTTCGGATCCGTAGCTTTGGGAGATGAAGTAGTGCATGGAGGACTGTAAGTCCTTGACCGCATTAAGGTACTGCTTGGCCTCCTGACGGTCGCCGCTGAAGAGGTAAGCGACGTCGTTTGAGTCCCACTTCTGGATGAGGGACTGAGCGATTTCGATGTTCTCTTCCATTATCGAGTCGGAAAAGCTCCGGCGAGTAGGAGAAGGAGGCGGAATCCTAGACCTCGATGGAGAATTTAGAGGCGATGGAGATGGAGATGGAGATTTTGATTTGAAAAACATGTTGATGGTTCTTGTTCCCAATTTGCTTGGCATTCGTTATACAAAAATTTGAATTTCTTCAAGCTCCAGTAATGGCGGTTTTGGTCCCAAAAGTAATAATCTCAGTCAGAGAGGGTTTTAGAAATGGTTTAATTTGAATGAATTTGTAAGGATTGAAAGGAGTGAGAGGGGGTATTTATAGAGCTTGGGAAATATAGTGACGTAAGGGAAGTTTGACCATAATTGGTTGACTCCGAGTTGTTGTGCGCACTCGCGCATATCATTACGCGTTCTTCTCATGCCCATTGTTTTTAGCTTTATTCAGAATTGTAATTTTTGTGGGACTATGTGATGTGGAGTGCATTGGAGTTAAGTTATCCATAGTGTAAACGGGAGGGTGTCGTGATTTTGAGGGAGGAAACTAGACAATGATAAGCATCACAAAAACGAAATTTCGTTGTTGATTCCATAACGGATAACGGAATTTTCTCTTTCCAGACAAAACCATTGAGAGGCAAAGATATTCGCCAGCTTTCTTTTGTCACTATCTCCTTTTTTAAAAAAAAAAAAAAATTTAAAACAAAATAAAAGTAAGAAATAAGAAAGAAGATCGTGAAGGGCAAAGCAAACTTAGAAATTTAATAAGCCTTTTCAAAAATTTAGTCTTCTTATTTTGTTCTTGTACTCTGTTCTAATGATAATTATCTTTATAAAGAAAAGAAAAGAAAAGTACCGATAACACTTATGTATTTCTTATATCTTTTACCCTTTTATGCCTCTGTAATGTAGGCTCGAACGACAATAATAACACAAATCATTAATGAAGGCCACGCATTACAAATAATTTAAGAGGTTGTTTTTAATGTCTAACTAATAATCACGAGGACAATCAAAGAAGGAACGGGAAATAAGTATTAAATTATAGAAAATGAAGTATCAGTTTTTTCATTAATGAAAAAGAAAATATGTGTATATATACGGTTCAAACCCTTTTTTTTGGTACATATAATTCAGAAAGTTATATATTAATAATTAATTCATCCTCTGTGAATGTTTACTTAACTCGGCACGTCACGTAAGCTCTGTTTTGCTTGGGAAACAATACAACGAGGAAAGCCGAATTTGACTCTTATTACTAAGCAAGACAGCCTAGCACTTAATCATGTATTAATGTTTCGATATGACCAATTCGGGCCAATGGCATTGTTTTCCTTCGTTTTAATGCAATGAGCCAATAACGATACTGTATCATTTCATCTTTTTTTGTCGCTTTCTAGTCATTACGCTTCTGAATTTATTATTATTATTACTAAGTTCGGACTAATATATGTGAAAGTTTTAATTTGATTCGGTTGACGAATTCTCTTAAGGAGCCGTTGCGAAGTCATGGCTCAATTAACGTTTGAGAGTACTAGTCTAATAGCTAGCTAGACAAGTAGTCGCCGGAGTCCACAATTCTTTATTATATTATCATTATGGTATGATTTATTTTGGAAAAACGTCTTGCGTATTATGAGATTTTATGACTTTTTTAAGTAATTGAAATTATAATTAGCAACCATGTTTGAAGGACTACTCTCGTAATTAATTAATAAGCTTTATAGATACATATAGATTAGAATAATATTATAAGCACCAAATAATGTGTGTGTTTGTTATTTATTAAATAATACGTCACTCTATTACTTACCAATTATAGTTCAGACGAGTTTTTTACAAGACTGACTCTGTTACTCGTTACGATAATAGACGGACGAAAACATATCAGTTTTTTTTAAAAAAAAATATAGTGAGATAGCATATGGACCTTTTTCAATGTCAATTTCAGTTGACTCTTTCTTACGTTATTACGTCATATAGATAAATCCAATAGCTAAAATCAACTCTATCCATTGCAAAAGTTTGGGAGTACCAATTATTTTTTATAGAAAATTCTTTTGAACCCTTCGAGGCTAGTAAATAGTAATAATGTCGTTTAAATATATAATGGCGGAATGAGTTGGTCTTGGCATTTTGGGGTATTCCTGCCATATTATTCTTTTGCACAGATAAACAGTAATAAGAAAAAAAAATTAAAAAAAAACTTATATGTGACACACAAAGAAAAGTAATTATTTTCCTTAATTTGTATTTTCCATCTTTAATTATTAGTTATTAACTTGTGAAGTCGAGAAGTATGAGAACGTTGATGAAGGCGTATTCTTTGCTTGGTACGTATAAGGAAATTAACAATGCATTTCTTAGAAGTTCTTAATTTGATTAATTATTGTAAACCAATTATATATTCTTCATATCATAATTTTATATGTATTTGGTGTGTCACTAACCCCATGTCTCCGATTACACCGCGTCTATATGAAAGAGTCCAAACAGGAGCATCTAATTTCTTGAAACGTCATTGATTATTGATGATAATAATAATGATATTATAGTAGTAGCTTATATAGCTTTTCAAGCATATCTAAAGTTTCATTACGTATTACTAATGCTCATATGTATGTACACTACATATATTGTCCTTGTAGAAATAATATTCCAGAAATGGCTTTTAATTGCCAAAAAAAGAAAAGGACTTTAGCTTAGTTGTTGGAGTTCTTGGCTAGCTTGAACCAAGTCAACTGAGACACCAACGAGAGGGTTCAAGTATAAAATGGAATGTAAGTGCTTAGGTAGTTTTGTCACTTTTGTGTGTTTTTGTTTCTCCTTTCAATAATAAATGCAATTATGTAAAATTTTTACTCTCTCTCGCTATATATAATATCGGTCAGACTCCAACAGTAATTTTGATATTTACCCATCAATAATTTAAAATTTTTTGACCCTTGTGACAGTTGGATATATATCTAACGGTTATGATTTGGTGTTTAATTATCCTAAAAAATTTGGAGCATTTATTATTTATTTTAACTATAGATAGTTATTTTTATATAACTTAATTGATGATTAGTCTAATTTACCACGGTTAAAGTTAATTGCTATTTTTTTTATACACGGTTCACTTTTTTATTTTTTATTTTTTTAGCGGAACACAAACACTTTTTAGTTATCCAAAATAGTTATCAAAAAAGAAAAAAAAATTCTTCTTAGTATAAAAATTCTTACGTATTGTCTAAATTTTTTTTTATTTGACTATTTTTTAAAGTATGAGTCATATTTGTCAAATGCTTATTGTAAAATATTATATTACTAATTTAAATACTCAAAATACAAAATCCTTTTAATAAAAAATAAAAGTCTTTTTTTAAATACTAAAATTTCTATACTAGTTTCGATTTTTTCTTTAAAAAGGAAGAATAACGCCTTGAATTGAGTTTGAATTTTAAAATAGATTAACCCTTGATAGGAAAAAAAATTATCGCAGGAGATTTTTTTATTTTAAAATGCAGGATTTTTTTATTTAAAACCAAGAAATATAATTACGTATAATATCGTACAATTTTTTTTCATATAATATCAGACCAAGAAACTAACGCATGAGCTTTTTTATATTTGAATTTTAAATAAAATTAACACTTGGACAAAAATTTTATTACAAAAAAAACTTGTTTCTATTAGGGATATAATATATTCCTTACTAAATTGCCTCAAAAAAATTTACTTTCTAAATTTAATTGTCTTTTCTTAAAAAAAAAAAAAAAAACCTTAACGGAANTTTTTTTTTGATGTTACAAGCGCGCTTAGCAAAAAAAAGTACTCCGGATTTTGTTACCTTTTAATTAATTTTTGGATATGGTAATTTTGTTTTTGGAGAAGTATATATTGATCCTATCGTAATCGGATAAAACAAGAAAACGGAACAAAACAAATATGTCCCTAGCAAAACCAAAAATTACAAATTAAAATCCGAGAATGACTAAAAACCAAACATCAACAATGAGATTGTTCCGTTAATCACCAGCTGTTGGCATTAAAAACTCAAGCCTGTCAAGATCCATATTTTAATTATATAGTTTTCATTGCGAAGTTTTCTTTTCCCATTCAATGATTTAGGTGAGTTTCCTCCTTTCAGTCCAATCCCAAATATGGCTGTACTATGTGTATTGGCGTATATAAAAATGAACAATACTGTGTATCCTAATTTTTATATTAAATATTTTGGTATTAATATATAAAGTATATGAGTTATCACTATTTAATTAACATGTTAAAATTAATTACAAATAAATTAAATATTAACATTAATTAAATAATAACAAATAATATAGTATATTGCTATTAAAAAATTTGTAGAAAAATGAATAGCTTAGGCATTATCCTATAAAAATACAATATTCTTAGTGGAGTAGATTTCAAGGAGCTTCTAATTATTATAAAGGTACTTCTAATTAAACTCTATTAATTAAGTAGAATAATATAGTAAAGGATAAATTTCGTTTTCACAGCCAAATAAAGTTATTACCTACCTCGCGCATTATTATATCACTCTTACTTTCCAACCTTTTTGTCCATTTCACTTAAGATTTGATACACAGTTCGTCATTGTAGACATCTACTTTGTTTAGAGTTTCTTAATTGTTTTGCAATGTTTTTTTAAACTTTTATATCACTCCTTTGCTTCACGGGAGGGATAAAGTTATTAAAGAAAAAATAATAATTGCCACTTTTAAACTGCTCGCATAGTCACATACATCATGATCGAAGAAGTTTTTAAGACAAAATACCGATTAAGGACATCCGAAACGAGTTTTACAATGAACTGTAAAAGACACTAATTAATAATTCACGATTGTATATTTTCTCTAATCATACAAGCAACATATATAATCCCTGGATTTTGCGCTTGCATGCATCTTCCTTGTCATTTTCAGATTAATTATTTTTTGAGTTATTTTCATTTTTGGCCCATGAACTATAGATTAATCTCATTTACCTCATGAACTATGAAATTAGCTCTGACCAACCCACTTTCTTGAACTAAATTTTGGTCTCAAATTTGGATCTTTAACTTTCAAATGTCCATCCATTTTATTTATTACTCCAAATTATATATGCTTTTGGGCTTCAATTTTAGTCTCATGTTCTGTGTGTTTTTTCTCCAGTTTTGCTCATGATTTACATTGATCATGTGGATTACGATGGAAGGAGGAAAAAAAAGCAAATGAAGAAGAATACATTTATATTGGCAATAAATTAAGATTTTCAGAGCTTTTTAAGTTTCACGGTATATGTTAAGTGGGTGAGCCAAGCTCACTGTACAACTGAGGGTGACTCTAACTAGATATTGACCAAAAAACTAATAAAATCCGGAATTTAATCTCCTTTTGTTTTTTTGGTTTAAGAAGCTCGATCTGTAAAGTAATCCGTGAATGGATTTTTCTTTTGTCATTCACTGATTGCAGAGGCATCAGCCATTGGTAACGGTCAGACAAATTAACAGCATGAATTGTATATGTGCGTGTGTAAATATGCATGGACCTTATTATTATATTATATTTCAAAATTGTATTTATGATCTAGAAATTTGGACAGTTTAAAATAAAAGTAACGTTACGCAGCACTAGTGATGTCCTACATTATAATAATGTGTCAATCAATTATTGATAATTCTAATTAATAAAGTGGGTTTTATGTAGATCTCACTTGAAATCTAATTATAATTATCACACATCATATGATATTGGGTATTATACGACGTCCCAATATTTTTATTTTAATTGAAAAGTTTTTTCAGCTCAATGATACGTGTGTGTGTGTGTGTATAGAGCACCAATTCGGTAGGGTTTTATTTTTTATTTACCTATGTATAAGTACTATTTTGTATAATTAAAATTCATCACACAATAAAAGTAAAAAGCGAAGAAAGAAAAATATTAAATAATGAATATTTATTATTATTATTTTTAACTATCCAAATTATGATAATTATTATATAATGATGTAATAGTTGAAAAAAATACTTATAAATAGATAAAAATAAAAACACTTACTGAATTATGGCTCATATATATAAATACCTATATATATATACGTATAAATATGAGTGGGTCGAGTGGGTCAAAATACGTATAAATATGAGTGGGTCAAAATTAATTATTGTTCTTTTTATCTTATCTTTGTAGCATAATGGAACAATGATTTAGTTGATTTTATCAAAATTAGTATAGTATCACATATATAATGAATGACGTCTTAATCGATTAAACTTAATCAATCATGAGATTATTTCTTAAGCAATCAGAGATCTGATCAAGTCTGTAGCCATCAATTAATTTATCTTGCTTTGAAGAACGAGAAAGTACTAATTAAACTTATATGATTTCTCTTTCGAAATATCTCGTACATAAAACGTGCATTAATATTTTAGGAGTTGAACGAGATACATATCTGATGTATTAATGGTTATCTAAAGCCACAAACAAGAGAATTCAACCATTCCAAAAAAGAAAAAATGGAAAGAAAAGAAGAAACAAGAGTATTCAACCATTAGGGAAAAAAAAAAAAAAAACAATGTTCAAAGCTTATCAAATGATATTATAAGTTCAAGATTGCCTTTTCCCCTCTATAGGCCCCTTGCGTACCTTCCCCCCCTCTCCGATGCGTACTTTCTTTCTTTGTTATTTCAGGCAAGAAAATTTGATTGCTCTTTGGTGGCTAGCGGACCCACAACGATTCTCTGAGAAAGAACAGTACGCAGTATCAATATACATAATATATGTATAGGTGAATCGAAATTTTTCTATAATTTTGGTGTTATAATTTATGTCCAATCAATAAACTGATTAATTAATTAGTAAAAATGGAACACTAAACTACGACAATAGATTTCAATTTATATGTATATATTTCTAACACCTAAACTAGAAATTAAAAAAAAAACTAATTATTCAAAATAGTTGAAGACAAGATCATTATCAATGTGTATATACATAATTAATCCAAATTTTCTCTCCAATTTCAGTACCATAATTCATTAGTCAATAAAAAAATATCATGTAAATAATCAATCAATTTATTGAACACGAAAGATTGTTGCACTTAAGACAGGATTTTGAATTTACATATTTCTATGTACCTACACCCAAACTAGAAATTTAAAAGAGTCTAAATATTCAAAATCGTTAAGGCAATATAATATATATAAACATTAAAGTAATATTAATTAAAAACTGGGAAAAGAATAAAATTTGGTGGCATGGTCAAAGAATGAAGATATATTTCTCGAAACTAGTTGACCTGTGTGTGATTCTATGAAGGAAGAAAATAAACTACGAACAAAAAATACTTTTCACTACGATGAGATGTAATATTCAACATCGTCTCTCTATCTTATCTACCAAAATTATAAGATAAATAAAAATCCAAATTTGGGATCTAACGGGAACCAAGTGGTAATTTCAGGCATCAAATATGTGGAAATCAAAATTCGGAATTTGTCTTTTAATTAAAGCAAGTGTTTTCAGTCTCTCTTTTATTTGAATATTGGCTTCCATTCATTGTATATTTAAATATATATTTCCCTACGACTCCGACGATACATTGTCTAACGCAAGTATTTTGACTTCAAGAACTTGTTCACCCCTTATTGATTGATTTGCACTTTTGCAGTCAACAAAACAAATATAATTAGAAATAAATATATAAATAAAAAAGAAAAAGAAAAAGAAAAGGTGACTATCTCGTTGAAAAGTACGCTGTCATATTATACTTGTTTTTCCTTGTTCCCCTCTATTTCATCTATTTTATAACGGATTGCCCATTTGGACCAATATCCTAGTAGTACCCAAAATTGAGGTCATTCATCGGGGTGCAAAAAGAACATATCATCTCTAATAATTTCCCTTTTTTTTATGATATGGTTAATTGTAAAAAAAAAATAAACAACCTGAAGAATTATGTTTTTTTTTGGTAGTTTTAATTTTTTTTCTTGATTTGTGTAAAATTATATATATACATTTTAAGTCTCTAAAAATTTCTATTTTTATATAAAAATTTGGTAATTTATATTGAATGTTTTAAGTTACTTTTAATAAATTTTAATTGTTAATTATCAACAGAAATAAAATATATATTTGTGGAGATTTTATACGTGGGTGTATTATTTTGTGCATGCTAAAATGATATGATTAAAATTTAAAAAAATAATACTTTTTACAATATTTTTTTTTGTAATTATCCCTCAATGATGTATACAAAATTATAATTTTGCGCGTACGAAAATGATACGATTAAAATTACAAAAACAAAAACCATACTTTTTCAATTTTTTTTTTGCGATATCCCTTTATGATATATACAAAATTTATTCAACAAGATCAACAGAACATATCATCAAAAGGAACTAGCAAGCAAGGAAAATTCTTATTTACATGATTGACCGATTATTCATGTATCATATACGTACATTTGATGATCCTAGAAGTTAAAAGTACTTTTCTTTTCTAATCATTTAATTCATGGAAATTTATACGCGCTATTTTCAAAGTTCTAAAACTCTCTCTCTCTCTCTCTCTCTCTCTCTCTCTCTCTCTATATATATATATATATATATATATATATATATATATGATGTAATTGATAGTAGACTTGTTAATGATATTGGTCAGAATTAGTATGCTGTAACAAGATACATGTGTCTTCTACGTTAGAACTGTTAATAATATTCGTCAGAATTAGTATACTGCAACAATATATATATATATATATATATATATATATATATATTCCATAAAAAACAATATATATATATATGTCTTCTTCGTCGGAATTAATAAAAATAAACAATAAAAATTTCACGAAAGCCAAACAGCATCGTGGCACATATATGTACAGCGAGTTAAATATGTACTGTAGTGAACTAGTCATATGTATACACGACAAAAAAGGTACAAATTTAGTAACAATTAGTCGGGACAAATTTTTTTGTGAGTAAAAGTTACATTTACTCACAACTAAATTTTTTTTATAATTAAAAGCTAATATTTGATTATAAGTTGTCATTAATGTATTTTTAGTTATAACTTTTTACATGTAATGATGAAATAAGTTGCGACTAAAATTGCATTTAGTCTGGACAAATTGTAACTTTTATGACAAATCTTTTTAGCTGGGATTTTTTTAGGCATAATAATAGTGATATACTTTTGCTCATGAATTTTTACTTTTAATTACAATTTTTGTTGTGATTAAAAATAAAATTTTTTATAGTGCCATTAACACTAGTACTTTCTAGCTGTTTTAAATTATCATATTTGTTATAGTTAATACTTTTTATAATATATGTTCGAGTTAGTATAATTGTTGTTATGTAGTCGTCCTACATTAATTATACGGTACCCTTCTAGCTGATTACGTAGTAGTACATATGTATGCATCTTAAGATCATAAATATACGTGTATATATGCGAGCCTCTTGAATAATTTTGATTTATTTTTATTAAATTTTTGAAATGTAATGTCTTGATATATGATAGATAAAAACGAAATAATATAAAAGAAAGCGTCATATATGGGCTTCCGGCATATGTCTGTATATTGTTTTTAATTTGACACCGAAAAAGAAAATACAATTTTACATATCAGCTTAGATGTGACAATGTCCCAATTTCTTATGGCACGACAACAAAAAATAAAAATAAAATAATAATATATAAATAAATAAATAATAAAGAAGATTATTTTGCACATTACGGACACCACGCGAAACTTACATGTACGTAATTGGTTTATCGCAGATTTATTTTCTTCTGGCTGACAAAATTCAGGACATGCATGGTCACGTGGTCCATAGGAATCAATTAATGAGCTTTTTCACCAATGGCGCGTCACCATAACTGAGTCAATTGGTCATAAACAGACCTCTTATTGAAATTATTTTCTTAGCTAGGTCAATACATTGCATTATTTTAATTCCATATAACTAAATACTTGTTCTTCTCCTTAAAAACTTAGGCACAGAAGTAGTTGTAAGATTACCCTAATATTGATAATCAGGCATTCTTTCATGTGAAGGTCTTAAGTCAAATTTTCCTCTATAAGTAAAAACTTAAAACAAAAAGAAAGACACGAAATTAATAGTAATGATTGATGCAATTCGTAGTGTAAATCTTATTTAGGAAAAACTTGTGCATAACGATCTGCTGTCAGACTCATGCCCAACTCTATTAATATTAACTTTATAATCTCGGTTAGTATAAGAGAGTTTTCTTACGTTTCAATTATTTGGAAGTGTATATATATACATGGAGAGAAAGTTATCACATCATGTTAGTTTTATAATTCGCTCTCTATGGATCGGTTAGCACGACAAATTGGGTGCCAACTTACTGGGATAATCTAGTTTTTCGGGTTACGTTTCTATAAGATTGGGCTTTTAATTTTTTTTTAATGCTAGGTATTACTTGTACCTTTAAAAATTACATTTACGTCAAATTTACGTAGCAATTTATAAGCAATGATTTGCCCTATAATAACTATTATGAAATCTATTTATTAGAAATTGTACAAGCTTATTCATTTCAAGATCCATCGATCCAAATGGTCGTATATTCATCAATGCGAGAGAGAGAGAGAGAGAGAGAGAGAGAGAGAGAGAGAGGGAGAGAGTCCATAATTTCGGGATACCAAGAAAAAATTACAAAAATTGGTCCAAAGCAATTAAATGAACCAACAGATTTATAAGCAAGTTGGTCATAAATGGAATATTCTAATATTTTAAATCAATCAAATGATATATCAATATGTCAACAATGTTCAGCCCCGTTGCGTAGATCTCTTTGGGAAAGTTGGATTCGAAAGACCGGAACAACGTTAGACCAATCCATTTAATTCCCAACTGTCTCATCTTTTTTTTCTCGTATATAACAAAAATGGCAGATGGAATCTCGATAATAAGTTATTTTCCAGAATCATCTTTATTCAATTCGACTCTTAAGAGCGCGGAGGTTTGAAACCCGACCTTATCTTTCCTAACTAAAAAAATACCTTAAAATTGAACACATTATCATTTCAATTACCCCTTCAAATTATCCCACTTGGATTATGCTCTCCGAGTGTGTAATTAAGACTACTCACGTGTCAAAGCTTTTTTGAATTTTTAGAAGAAATGTCAAACATGTACCAGGACACGTTATTCAGTCAGTACGAACTAATCATAATATATGGTTAATATACTAAAATGGTATGGCTAAATCTCAAATAAATTATATTTATATTGTGGTATATATATTGCTACAAAGAGACATGTACAAGACCCCGAGTCAGTCTTTGTTTCAATGTTTGTGCGCTACCAAAGTAAATCAGGGTCAGCGAAACCCATGAGCAGACTTTATTAGATCAAAACTCTGCATGCAAGCGACTGCTTCAGACTTATAAATAATTATATTTTAGACTCTAACTCTCTCAACAGCCACACTGAATGTTAAAATATGTCATATGCGTTGGTAAACAAATTTTCTAAATTTGCCCATTACATATACGATAATTAATTTGCTTTCTTATGTATAGTACTGGTAATTAATTTGCTAAACAGCCTAGCTCTCAAATAAAAAATTATATATCTAGGTAACGGCGCCCTTAAATCGTTTCATAAATTATATTTTTTATAGTATATACATATATATATACCTAATTTGTACCATTTTATTTTGTGAAAATTAATGAAGAAAAACTATGCTGTCCTTTAAATCTCATGAGCACGCGTTTGTGTGATGCATGCAGTGTCAAATTACTTCGTCTATTTCTTGTTGTCCCTCTAACTTGGATTGTACTAGAACTTGGAATTATTCCAAACCAGTAGGCATTGACATTGCCGACCTAGCAAAGTCATATCATTGTCATCGCAACAATTAATGTTAGCTTCATTAATATCATCAGAATTAATGCATGCCATACTTACTTACAGTCTATACGTACATATGCTATTTTGCCCTTATTGCTTGCCGTGTAATTTTAATTCGTGTTTAAAAAGTTGGAATTGACTTTCAAAAAAAAAAAAAGTTGGATTTGGTCGTTAATTTTGGTAGTTGGAGCATTTAATTCCAAAAACCAAGTCAAGTTATAGCACTATGTAGATGAGCGTATGCAAATTACCTGAAGCGCCTATGTTCAATCAAGTTCTTTCACAAAACCAATTAAGTTTGTGTACGAATTGATTATAAGTCTCTAATTAACATCATAGTTATAGTACTGAGAACACAGTTATATATGCTCAAGTACTGTACACCATTTTTATTAAGTCATTCATCCCTTTTGTTTTTTCTTCTTTTAAATAATCATGACTGGCGGGTATTTTCCTATAGTAAAGTTGCATATATAAGAAGCAATCTCAGACATGGTGTGTTCAGATTCCCCGCTTAGTTGTGGAAGCCTTCGAATCCACACCACACTAAACGATGATGATACGGTGCATTAATTATGTTATAGCGCGTGGAATGGGGGCATTTTTTAATATTTCTGCCGTCCGTGCAGTGAGCTCTGTGGTTATGAAACTTTGCTAAACTAGTTCGGTAGAATCATAGATTTTAAAGGAAATATTTTTAGTTGTGCTGATAAAAAAATTTACTATAGTGGAGTATTTGATAAACTGTATGATTGAATTATTGTGTAAATATAAAATGATTAAAATAAATATCATTATACAATTACGTATATTTACAGAAAAAGGTTGTTAATATTTTTTTATGATTATGCATATTTGTATACACTAAAAATATTAATATTTATTTTTTAAAAAAATAATATAAAAATAAACTCAATTAAATTAGTTACTCTATTAAATTTATTTTATTTTAATTTCTTCTTATCTAAATTTAAAATTTTAAAATAAAGAATCAATTTGCTTACTTCAAAATAATTAATATGAAGAGTACTTTAGTCCATTATAATTTAAATTTATTGATACTTTTTTTAAAAACATTGATATGAAAATAAATTCAATTAAATATGTGGCATTTTACTTTTAAATTAGGGTATTTTAGCCATTATAATTTATTTATTAAAAGATAGTTTAGATTCTTGCATAATTTAAAAATCATAGTTACCTTAAGCTAGCTTTGCCCTTTAGTTGTAATTTTGTTAAAAATTATTGAATAATCTAATTTTTAGATTTTTATCAAATACTTTTTGACTCATAAATTATTCGAAAAGTATTTTTAACTCGTTAGGAAGCTAAACCAAACTGACCATCACAACACTCAACACTGTACATTTTATACTTAATACACATAATTAATAATATTTCAGTACTTTTTATACGTTTTCCTTTAAAAGTTTTCAGTTTTTAATTTCCCATTTTTCTAGCCCTGCTGTTTTTTTTTTCTTTTTCAAGTTTTACCTGTATTTTTAAAACATTTTAACTTATTTTAAAATATTTTAAGTTATGTGCCTTACTTTTACTTGATAATTAAAGTAATCACACCTTTACTTTTTATATTAAAAATTTAGCTAACTACGGAACAACTACATCAATCTTATGTCGATTAAAGATTTACTCCATTTCTATACTCTTTAAATTCTTGGCACTTAAATTAATTTTAAAATTCAATTAAACTCAACTAAACCCATTAGAAAGAATCAGAGGAATTTTAAAGGAAATAGAGCTCCAAAAAGAATATATTTATATATATGTATTCTTTTTTAAATATATTCTTTTTTGAGCTCTTTTCCCTTTAAAATTCCTCGGATTCTTTCTATATATATATATATATTTATTGACCTTAGTATATAGTTAAGCCCCACTTAATAAATGAATTAGGTTAGGCAAGCTTTCTGTTTTTAAAAGATTTGGACTTCCTTAATTTCGGAAATATGTCATTAGAAAACTTTCTTAACCCTTTTTTTTTTTTTTGCGTTGTCTTTTATTTTATCATGTTTTTGTTCTATTTTATTTCAGCTAAAAATGTGTACATCAATTATCAATTAATGTATCAAATAATAAATATGGCGGAGGCAAAAACTATCGGAGTTAGTCTATCTTGGGTCAGGTATGCTAGTTTAAATCTCCAAATTTTGGAGTCCGATGCATTAACAGTAGTTAAAACTCTTAATGATGGTGTTGTCTATCATTCAGAGTTTAATAATCTCTTGTTGGATATATTTAGTTTATTATCTTTTTTCTTAGTATTTTAGTTAAACATGTGTATCATGAAGTCATCAAGCAGCACATGTCTTAGCGAAATAATTTGTTTTAAGATTGAATGATGAGTTATTTCGATAAAGAGAATATCTTCTTCCAATAAAATCTGTTATTGTAAAAAATATAACTTTTTTATAATAAAAGACTCGTTCCTCCTCAAAAGAAAAATAAAATAAAATAAAATAAATATGGTTCAATAGCATATGTCTGTCATTCATTGATTACCAGAAACATGTAACCTCATGGAAATGCTTTTTCCTAGGAACAGTATCAAGCATGACCCTAATTCAGTGGATTTCAATGTGTTGCAAATTTATCTGTTAAAACAAAAGCAAAATAATTCTTCCACGATAAACAAAATTAAAACCCCCAAAAAAAGGATGATGATCAAATACTGCTACTTTTGTCAAATATATATATAATTATTGGATCATCGTCTAATAATAATTATATAATAAAGTGTATAAAAAGATATGCATAATTAATATTATTTCTCTCTTATTTTTAATATAAAAAAATATCGAAGAAAAATTTTTATTCTCAAAATGATACCTATATTAAAAAAAAAGTACTTAACAGATTGGTATATATATATATATATATATATATATATATATATATATATATGATGGCTATGTACGAAGACTTTTCGTAGTTCAAGAGTTGAAATAAATCAAATTAATGACGAGGTGATAAGTCCTAATGCATATTCTTAAGCTTGTTATATATATATAGCTCAGAAAAAAGAAAAAAAGAAATAATAATTTATTTGTGAAGACGGACAGAGTTCTTTTGTGCACGTAAAAGTCTCAAAATGTAACTATGGAGTATGAAAAAGTACATTAATATATGGAAGAAAAATATACATTTAGTCAAAGCAATCATATAGAGCAGTAAGATAATTTTTACGTTGGCTTTCCATACACGTGTGCGTGCGTGTAATAATCGTTTGCAACGTCATGGGTTCCGTATATCTCCCTACTATACTCCATAATCCATGACGTCCTAAACCAAAGTCATAATTACAATAGTAAACAATTACACCCAAAGTTCCTACACACAGAATTAAAAGCATCAAATAATTGGGAGTTTCACTGTCAAATACAAGTTTGACCATATAATATATTTGCTTTCGCTTATTATGACACTTCGTTAAAATATCAAATCAGGAAAAATTAGATAAACCTCTTAAATATGAGTGTTGCAGTTTATAACATTTTGCTCACAGTAATTACAAACTAAGACCTTTCTTTCGGGCGGGGGGACATTAAGGCAAGGGAGCATAGTTTTGGGGGAAAAAAGAAAAGACCTTTAAATATTATATGCATATATATATATATATATATAAGTGTTTATATATTAATTCAACTAATTCTTCTTTAAAAAAATCAATTAATTCATAGTTTTTCTCATTACATATAAACTTTCTATATTTAAACCCATTCAAAATTAAACTAATTATTTCTCTAATCCTTAGATATCATCAATCTATTTAAGTTCAAATTTCCTATAGTTTATCTTCAACTCTTTTTACTTTTTTTTTTCTCCTTAATTTTTATCAACAACTTATTTGTTTCTTAAAATTTATTTGTTTCAGCAACTAGCAATTGTTATTCCATATTAGGCTAAGCATAAAATTGAAAAAAAAATAATTTTATGTTAAATACATGTGAAATTTTTGTGTTTATTTATATACATATATATTGGTAGATTTGTCTAAATATTTTATATTGCATTTTGTAAAAAGTTTTACATGGTTTATTGGAATATTTAGTTATGATCTTTTATTTGTAATACCCATGTATTACGGTAAAAAGCAACATATGTTGTGAATCTTATATCATTTATTTTCTTCTCGTGGTATGTAAATTTTATAAAATAAGTGAGTTTTCTATCTTTAATTTAGAAGGTATTTTTAATGAAAGTTGCACTTATTATTCTCTACTCACTACAACAAAACAGGAGTAGAGAGGCGACATTAAATCCTGGAGTCACAGCTTTAGATATAAAGCGGTGACAATGGCCCCATTTTAGAGTCGTCACTAAAAGTTCGCTGGTATATACCCCCTAAAGCGGCGACAAGCATTGTCCCCGTATTAGATAATTTATAGCGGTGACAATTGTCCCTATTAAAAAGTCGACAGAAATATCATCTGGTAGACTATTAGCGGTGACAATTTTAAAATTGTTGCCACTGTATTTTTATTTGGAGCGGCGATAATTGTTGCCGTTTTAGGGTAAATTTTATTTAATTAAATAAATAATTAATTTAGTAACCTAAAGCGGCGACAAATGTCGCTACTTTAGGGTCCATTTTTTTAATTAAATAATCAATTAATTTAGTAACTTAATTGTTGATGCTTTATATAGAATTATTTTTTTAATTAAATATTTAATTATGTAATTAAAATAATAATTTTACATTTAACTATTAAAAAAATAACAATTAATTAAAATTTTAAAAAATAAAAATATATATTAAGGTAAACAAAATATATTAATAATTAGTAAAAATAAAGAATATAATAGTTTAGATGACATTAAAATTTAAAAAAGCAATCAAAAACCAAAAATTTATAATATTATCTGAAAATAGAAAAAAGTCTACAAGCCTAAGTCGTCATCCTCGGTTTCTTTACTGTCATCTTCTTAACGAGTCGGGGGAAGATGGGTGAAACGAGGTGATAGTGGCGGAGGCAAAGGCATCATGGTAAACGATGTCGAAGTGGATCCTAGATGGATAAGAGTAGAAGTAGACATATTGACATCTGGTACTAGCGAGACAAAATCTTCTGCATATGCACTATTTGCATTGCTTAAGCCTCTAATAATCGCTATTGTTGAACGATTATCTCCTGAGTGGCCACCTCTCATTGTTGGGCTGTCATTATATATTGTTGGCTCTCGTGCATATATCATTGAACATCCTCAGGTACTAGCGATGGAAGAACTGGTAGGGCAAATCTAGTACTAGAAGCAGATTTACTCAACTTACGTCCGATACCTCTCCTAAATCTATGACATATATCAAGAACCTTATCCGCAATCATCCGCAATATGAGCATCAGTGACAGAAGCAGATGAGGTCGAACCTGATTAGGAAGATGCTTGAGACTGAGTATCATGAATCTTAAGCATCTTATTCTACAAAAAAGATTAAAATTAGTATATAGAAAAAAAAAAGATTTAGTTTTAAAAATTAATTAATGACGTACATAATTGGCCTCAAATTATGCACTCGGCCATCCAGTCTACTCAATAAAGTAGCGATCCTTGAAACTCTCAACAACAAGTTGAACCTCCCTAGTAGTAGGATTACGTTATAAAAATATGTAAAGGGACATAATTTATTATTAAAAGTTAATATTTTAAAAATAAAAAGTATTATAAGAAAAATCGCAATTTTATTATCTTCTCATATCATTTATGAGCAATGGAAGCGACTCCTTATTTGTAGCATTTCTTTAAGACATCACCTATAAAAAAAAAAATTATTATAATATAATATTTTTTACTTAAAAATAAATGAATAATTGATAACTACACACTAATCCTAAACTCTGGGGAGTCAAAAAGGTTGCAATAACGCCCTCATGTTACAGCATCCATCTCGTTAGGCACTTTAGAACATGTCGTCGCCAAGTTAAGAATATTTTTGTCGCCCTTAACGAGCACGAAATGCTCATTAAACTTGGTCTTCCAGTTGGTATATATATATGCCGTAATCCTAAGGATACCATCCCTGACATTGGCTAAATCATCATTGTCATCGTCAAGATCTTTGTACTCAAAAACTTCCTACAATTACAAAAATTATCATTATATTATAATTGTATACAGAATTCATTACATTTAATAAATTCTATATATTTTTTACCTCGACAACAGGAATGATCTTCCCTTTCTGCTCAGCAGGAACCGACTTCCAATTTTTATACCACGGAGCCACATTCTGTCTGACAAGCATGCCAACTAATCGGGAGAAATATTTTTGATAGTCATCGACTGGGTGCCAAGTGCCTCTTGCCTTGTCAAATTTGATCGGAAGAAGGTTCTTCCCTTTTTCCTCAAATAATTGACGTAGGTTCAATGACCTACTCTTCGACCTCACATTCTTCCTAATAGAATCTGTAAAATAAATAATCATATTAGCAAGCATGCAAGGATCCACATATCTAAAGTTATGAAAAAGTAAAATTTAATATATAATGAATAACACGAATAATACCTGATTCGCATCGCTGAGGGACTCTAGTAAGATATCGTAGACGGTCAGCACCACCATTACCAACGTGATAACTAGGCTCAATAGCGATCATGACTATGAGGAAGTCTCAATATTGACAAGTATATTATAATTAAAAAATGTACAGTAATATTAAAATTAAATTCTAAGAATTTAATCATTAATAGCATAAAAGTTCTTTTACATAAATAAGAAAAAAAATAAACAACAATCCTAATCGCCATCAAACTCACTAATAGATAGGATTTCATTTATATCATCATCTGTGTTATTGCCATCTTCCTCAAACTCAGCTTCTTCGTAATCTAATATTGTATCGTCTTCAAGTTCAATATTATTTATGAAATCACCATCCCCCTATTCAATATCATAATTAGTATTGACATTGTTTTCTTGAGCATGAGACATGACGTTTTTTTTAGGAATAGAAATGGGCTCCAGATGCCCAAGCTCAATTGTTAGGATAAAATTAGAGGAGTTCGAATCTTGCAATACATTCAACTCAATATCAGTATCTTCAATGCCTAGAATATCCTAGCCACTACGTTGAGTCAAGTTTCTAATTATTTTCTAGTTAAGGTCATGCAACAAATCGTCTATATAGAAAATTTACTTTGCTTGAAAAGCAAGAATGTAAGGTTCATCTTTTTACCACTCGAAATTAATTGCAATACTAGTTATATTTTTATATGTTCATATCTTCTTCTTTTGAGAGCCGATGTTGAACCATTTACACCAGAATAAGATGATAGAACATTAGTTCAAGAAAGTGAACTCTTGTATATCTTCTAGATGCCATAAAATGTATTGCCATTGAATTCCAGAATACAAACTCTACTATTCTGAGTTTTATGTTTAGAGTGCTATATGCTACAAACTGGACACCGTTTACAACACATGCTGAGTAAGACAAAATGTTGAAATTTGGTCGAGATGCCAAAGTGTATAACTCATTAATTGCTTCAAGACTACCATTTTGTCATAAATTGTATATCTAATAATCAACATACGACATAAAATTAACCACAATGACAATAACTTAAATAATTCTATCAAAATGGACAAAACTAGAATGAATAGAATTTAAGTATACCTTTGTATAAAACCAAGATGAAAGCTCTAATTTTTGGATTTCATCCAAATTATTACCACTTTTTTGTTGAAACTCTCTCATATGTTCACTGATGAAGAGTATAACATCGAGATTAATAGATAGACTCAATTACTCATCAAATTATATTAGTAAATCCAAATATAAATTGACAACACTTACTTTAAATAAATCTAGATTTCAGAACAATTATTCAGTACATACCAATAAGCCTTCTTACGTAGATGATCATCAAGATGAACAATATTTTTTTACCAATTAGACGATAATATGATTGAAAAACTTACAAACTCAACTTCAGACCAATTTGAACGGGATCTTCATTCCTTTCTAGCCAGTTAAACTTAGTCTCAACTCCTTATAAGTACATTGAGCAAAAAGTCAAGGTTTCGTCAACAACATAACCTTCAGCAATTGAACTCTCTGGTCGTGTTCGAATTTTTACATAGTTTTTCAACTTCTTTATACAACGCTCATAAGAATACATCCATCTATAATGGACAAGTCCTCCAAGTAATGCCTTTTTTGGAAAATGAATCATAAAATGCATCATGATATCAAAAAAAGTAGCAGGAAAAAGGCACTCAATCTTGCAAAGGATAAGAGCTACGTCAACCTCAGATTTCTTCAAATCTTTCACATTTAGATTCTTTGCATAGATGAGCTGGAAAAAATTGCATAACTCAATTATTGTTGATGAGATGTCTCTATTCAAAAAAAAGACGAATTCCTAGTGGCAATAGATGTTGCATAATAACATGGCAATCATGCGATTTTAACCCGATAATTTTTGTATCATTATCAGTTACATTGGTTTGAAGATTAGTTGCAAACCCATCAGTAAACTTGACCGATTTAATAAACTGACAAAATTTATGTCGATCATTTTATGTCGATCATCAGCAGTGAGAATGTACTTTGCATGAGGTATAATCAATTTGTTCCCTTCTTCCACGACATGTAACTCAGATATGATATTTAAATCTTTTAAGCCACACCTTGCATTTACTGTGTCCTTAGATTTACTTTCAATACCGAACATTGCACCAAGAACACTATCACATATATTTTTCTCAATATCCATAACATCGAGATTGTGCCTTAGTTTTAGAAATGACCTATACTTAAGCTCAAAAAATATACTCTTTTTTCTCTAGTTGAGTTCTTCATTGTCTCTTTTTCATTTCACCCCACTATATTTTAGATGTTAACCTGGTATATCAGGTCATATATGACTAAGTTGTTGCAAAATATCTTCATTAGAAAATACCCTTCGTGGATTTATTCTCTCTATCTTCCCATCAAATAATGAACTTTTTCGAAATACATGAGATTTTAAAAGAGAACGTCTATGTCTTATATAACAAGTCTTTGTTATTAAACGCATTCACAGAGCATCTTCATTACATGTGGGACATGCCTTATATCCTTGCCCACTCCATCCAAATAAATTACTATGAGTTGGAAAATCATTTACAGTCCATATCAATGCAACTTGCATTTTAAACATTTTGTTATCAATGACATCTCATAAATACTTCAACTCGTCTACCAACAGTCTTAGAAATACATTAATATCCTTTCCAGGAGATTGCAATCCAGGAACTAAATGAGATATTATAAAATAACACTCTTTCATACATAGCCATGAAGGAATATCACAATTAGTCAAAACCATTGGCTATAAGCTATAAGACAAACTCATATTGCCAAATAGATTTAACCAATCAACAACCAATCCCAAATAGACATTTTGTGGTTCTGAAGCAAAATTTGGATACTTCATATCAAAATATTTCCATGCTTCACCGTCAACAGGATGTCTCAACACCCCTTTCTCATTTGAACGACTCTTAAAATGCCACTTCATTTCTTTTGCAGTGTGTCTGGACTCATTGAGACGCTTCAATCATGGTATTAATGGAAACTACCATAATACTTTGCAAAATACCTTATTTTCCTTCGTATTTTTGTCTACCCATTGACTTATACCAAAAACAGGACAATTCTCCATGTCACCATTCTCCTTTTAAAATAATGCACAGTCATATTAGTATACATGAATAGACTCGTATCCTAAACCTAACTTAGGCATCCACTTCTTTGCATCATAATGTGATTGTGGTATCTTATTATCAGCTAGAAATGCATCATTTAATAATTTTAATAAACTATCAAGAACTTAGTATTGATGATGTACCACAGGCATCCTCACTGTTATTATTCACAATAACTTAGTGTTCAGACAGAATAGTTTTGGATGATCATACAAAATGTGTCATAAATCCATCTTATCACTCAATTTCTAAAGGGTAAGACCCTATCCCATTCAAAATTACTTTATTATGTGATATATTATTCACTCAAATATTATTTCGTTCACGTCGAAATTTCGACAGTATCTCCTCCCAGCTCCCCTAAGTGTAGTGTATATATATACTTACCCGGAGAACACAGGGAGGTACCATCAAAAATCGACCAAAGAAAAATATTTATAAGTAAATGATGACACATAACGTATAATCCTAAACTGTTTAAAAGGGACAATTCAAGAATTGATATCGAGATGTGTAATCTTTCATTAACTCCTGAACAAGGCTATGGTAATTTTTTTTGTGACTAAAATACTATATGCATGTATTAAAGTTACTATACAAATAAATGTACATATTATGACTGTGACTACAACATTTATCATAACATGTCAACTTGTTTGGAATGGTCTTGATTATTACAATTGAATAACTGTAACTGTTATGATCAAGAACATACCAAACCAGTTTACATGTTGTGACCATTCTAGTGTTCAGAATTTAAGAAAGAAATTTTGGGTTTTTTAAGAGTACATGTACGAGTATGTTACTTGCTATAAGAGCATTTTGGGTATTTCATTACTCTAGAGATATTTTGGGTATTTTGTGAATTATATGGATATTTTATTATATTTTTTTAATTAATGAGTTTCTTTTTACTTTAGGGGAATTTTGAGTATTTCATTACTCTAGGGGCATTTTGCGTATTTTATGAATTAGATGGATATTTTATTATATTTTTTAATTTTATAAGTTTTTTAGTTACTATAGCGGCATTTTGGATATTTTGTGAATTAAGTTATTATTTTTGGATATTGTTTAACTTTATGAGTACTTTAGTTACTATAAGGGAATTTTGGGTATTTTGTAACTCTATATGCATTTTGGATATTTTGTGAGTTGCCACATCATTTTTTGGTATTTTTTAATTTTATGAGTTTTTATTTATTCTAGAGGCATTTTGGGCACTTTGTAGATTATATGGGTATTTTTGGGTATTTTATTATTTTCTGAATTAAATTGTTATCATTGGGCAATTTTAAATTTTATGAGTGTTTTAGTTACTATAAAGGTATTTTGGGTATTTTATTACTCTATGGGTATTTTTTTGGTATTTTTTAATTTGATGAGTTTCTTAGTTACTATAAGGGCATTTTGGGTATTTTTGAATTATATGGGTATTTTATTATATTTTTTAATTTTATGAGTTTTTCAATTACTCTAGGGGTATTTTGGCTATTTTGTGAATTAAATTGTTATTTTTTGATATTTTTTAACTTTATGAATATTTTAGTTACTATAAGGGCATTTTGGACATTTTGTAACTCTAGATGCATTTTGGGTATTTTGTAAATTGATACATCATTTTTTGGTATTTTTTAATTTTATGAGTTTTTTAGTTACTCTAAGGACATTTTGGGTATTTCATTAGTCTAGGGGCATTTTGTGTATTTTGTAAATTATCACATTTATTTTTGGTCTTTTTAATTTTATGAGTCTTTTAGTTACTCTAAGGGCATTTTGGCCACTTTATTATTCTAGGGATATTTTGGGTATTTTGTGAATTATATGGGTATTTTATTATATTTTTTTTAATTTTAAGAGTTTTTTAGTTACTCTAAGGGCATTTTTGGTATTTTATTACTCTAGGGGTATTTTAGGTACTTTGTTAGTTAAATTGTTATTTTTGGATTTTTTTTAACTTTATGAGTACTTTAGCTACTACAAGGTCATTTTGGGTATTTTATTATTCTAGATGCATTTTGTTTTTTTTTGTAAATTACCACATCATTTTTTGGTATTTTTAATTTTATGAGTTTTTTAGTTACTATAAGGACATTTTGGCCACTTTATTATTCTAGGGACATTTTGGATATTTTATAAATTTAATTGTTATTTTTGGGTATATTTAAATTTTATGGCTATTTTAGTTAACAAATTAACAAATTAATTCCTTATTATTCATTTCATTTATTAATTCTAATAAATTAAATTTTAATCTAAAAAGATTCTAACTTATAAACTAAAATAAAAAATATTAACAAAAATCAAAATTTAATACAAAAAAAAATGTCCAACTAAACAATTCTCCATACTCAATGCACATTCTCAAAACATAAACATCTCACCAATATCCAATAAAACTAATAATATAATCCACCAATAACTCATCAAATCCAATATCCAATTAAACCAATAATTTATTCCAATAATCCAATATCCAATAATCCATTGTTCAATAATCTAATATCCATTAAAACCTAATAATTCATTATAAATCCATATCCAAATATATCTACTACCCTAATAATATGATCCAATAATCAAATATCCAATAATTCATTAAAAAATTTATATCCAATGTATCAAAAAAACACAATAAATATTCATAATTGTAATAAATTAATATCAAAATAAAACAATATCCATTAAAAAAAAATATTTCAATTTCTAATTTTCATAATATTACAATATTTTTTTAATTAACACTAAAACAAAACTAAAATTACAACATATAATCATAATCATATCTAATATCTAATATCTAAAATTAACTAATATTACAATATATATTTTTAATTATTTAAATAAAAAAACAAAACCAAAAATTAATTAAAAAAAATAACCTATTAAGGTTGAAGGGCGGCAGAGCCCATAAAAAAATTTACAAAAAAATTAAATAAAAAACAAAAAAGGATTGAAAAAGAGAAAAATAGGCAAAAAAAAAAAACTTACCAGTGAGGAGGAGGTGATTTCTAGGTTGAGAAAAAGGGAGAGAGAAAGAGAGAGATGTGAAAAATAGTGAGGAAGACAATTAGTTTCCGGATATAGAAACCGATGAGCTAGAGCGACGACAAGTGCCGTCGCTTTAAATGAAACGCACCATTTCATTTAAAGCTCAAAAAAATTATGGCGGTTAATTTGATTGCCTAAATTTTTGTGAAAATTTTAAAGTGGCAACAATTGCCGCCGTTTTAAATATGTTTTTTATTTTTAATTTCACATATTTTATAATAATAATTATTATTTTGATTTTTTAAATATTTTTGCACTTGATATGATTCTTAAGCAGCAATAATTGTCATCACTTTAGGAATTTTTAGGGAGAAATTTTGGCAGAGTCTTTTGTCTTCTATAACGGCACCACGTGCCCCTGCTGTAGACATTTTCATATGTCCAGCAATATAAATACTCTAAAAGGTGACTTTTGAATTTGTCGTCACTTTAGAGTCATCGTTCTATTACTTACTTGTTGTAGTGACCTGAGAAAATAATGAAAATATAATATCAAATAGTGTGATAATTACTTTTGCATATCTTGTTAAAAATACAAAGGTGGGAAAGCTAATTTTAGTTTATAATCTAGACATTTAAGATAAAATTTGAAAAAATATATAGGCAAATTGATCTTTATTGAATCTTTATTTAAGCTAAATTAAAATTTTAATTTCTTTTTTTGCCTCCTTTAGAGTAGAGGGAGGGGAAGGAAAGACAGACAGAAAAGAAAAAAAAAAGGGAAAGACAGAAAGAAATGAAAAAACTAAGATCTATTTTAAATTTTTTTGACAAAATCCTTTATAATTATGAAATGTTCGAATTATGACAATATCGGTTGAGATACCGTAAATATCTCTGTTAAAACATACTTAGAAACACTCCAAAAGCCTTGTATTATATTGAAACATTATACTAAGATTTACTTTAATAATCTCTTCAAATCAATAAGAAAAAATATATAATGTCTGGATACAGAGATAAGAAATATATTTGGGGTGTGTATTTTGAACATTACAAGTGATGACGACAAGGACTATCACAACTCTCTTATCAAAACAAAAAGGACTACGACTACTCTAGAAAGACATTTATATCGTTTACCAAGTACAGTTTGTCCTTTTATTATTAGCTAGTTAAATACGTGCAGAACTATTTTTTAATAATAGTATTCATCACTAAACATGTGGCAACAAAACCAAAATACTGTTAAATATAACTTGGCATAAAATAATATTTGTTTTTGTAAGGTCTCTAGTCTAATTTTATCTCACAGAGAAAATAAATAGATGGATAAATAAAAATAAAATAAAATAAAATCTCCCACGCTAAACCGTCCTGAATTCTCCCCCCATTCTAATGAGTCATTCTCATCTTTTCTATCTGTACTGCAAATAACCTCTCTATGCATTAGCAAATCGTTCAACAACCCAGGATCATTCAAAGCATCTGAAGAAAAACAATAAAAAGAAATAAGTTGATTCTGTGTGCCCCCTTGTCCATGGTCTTTTGGCTAGGGAGAACTATATATAATGCAGTTTTTGTATATGAGTCTCTCCTTTCATTGTGAGAGTCAATATAAATAGTTTTTATATTTGAGTTGCTTTATCTATTTTTAGATTCAGATGTTAAATTCATAACTCAATTGGATTTTTCGATCTTTGACGGTTTTAGATTTTGTTTTTTCTCTCATTTTTTGGAAGTTACGTCTGAAATTCGCGTGACTTATTTTGATGAGGTATCCTTTTAGAGGAGATAATAAACTTTGTAACCTAAAACATCTCATCCAAATCTTGTACCAACTCTATTGAATAGAATGAGTTCTCTCTATCAAAATAAAAAACAGAAAAGAAAGAAAACAGTTCAATTCTATAATTTGAATATATTTATTATAAATTTGACACAAATTAATCAAGGAATGATTTGATTCACAACTTTGATAACATAAATTAGAGTATAAGAACCCAAATAAAAATACAAGCCAAATAGGAGTTTCCTTTTTAGAACAAACAATTTGCGAGTACTAATGAATGAATAATGATAAAAATCTGAGTCTTTTGAATCTTAAAAGCGTCTTGTGAGCCAAGTAAACGTGTAATTGTGGGTTACTGGGTGCGTGGGAACCTAGGCTCTAATAAAAGCCTCGTACCGCGTAAGGCTGGCAATAAAAAGGCCCAATAATATTCCAGCTTTTATACACTGGTCAGCGACTCACATGAAAACGGTGTTTGCCTAACGAATTCTTGAAAGAGCCTAGCTTTGAACCATTTTATGACATGGGAATAATTTTTTTTTTTTTTCCCCGAAAGGAGACATGGGAACAATTCAACTGGCTGTATTACCAAGTATGTTCCAATATCAACATTGTACTTTTCTTTCTCATTTTTATTTTCTTTTTGACTTTTTGAAATAATAAATAGAATGTTGCTAATGTTCAACTATTTCAGACGACAGGTGAGGCCCAATAGAAAAATATATACAGAACTTGTCTATAACTGATATCTCGATGACCACATTGATAATAACTCACCCATCACCATCTATCAATATCACTATGAGATAATACAGAACGGTCAAATCATAGGATCATAAACGTGTTTTGCTAATGTCCCTTTTAACTGTCCTTTTTATCAAATTATCAGCTATGGAAAGCAAAGATGTTTCACATTATCGGATATGGAAAGCAGAGATGTTTTAGTTTCATTTTGTCAATCTGAAACTAATGTAGGATGTAGACAGTGTTCATACGGACAAAATCAACTCGTCTAATCAATAGACAGCTCTACTATACATTCTAAATCAAAAAGAGAGTTTAAACACCATCTCTGTCCTATTTTGGTTTATGATAATTTGGAGAATAATATCAAAGTTAATAAAAATCGAGCTGAAAAGATTACAAAAAGAAAAATACATAAATTAAGCACAAAATAAGGGTAACCATGAATAAATTGCATAAGCAAAAAGTACATATATTAATTTGTCTAAAAACTTTTTAAAAGCAAATGGGACCGCATAGCGCAGTGGATTAGCGCGTTTGACTTCGGATCAAAAGGTCGTGGGTTCGACTCCCACTGTGGTCGGTTTCATATATCCCGTTTTTCTGGCATTTATATTTGGTCTCTCTGAACGAGAGAGCATCTTATGGCCATAGCTTAAAAGGAAAGTTGTTGCTACTTTCTGTTTCTCAATAGTAAAAGCCGTAGCTTTGTAACTCTGGTGACGTTGTATATTGCTAGCCCACGACCTTTTGTATATAATTCGTTATGTTTGGGGAATTAGGTTAAATATGCTCCGTAATACCCTTATTTTGGCCCATAGCACAATTTAAAAAACATTTGAAAAATATGCTTACGGACGAAAATACCCTTACTAATACCTAAGAGAAAATATGCCTCTTCGTCCCTTAAACTCCTCATTTCTCTTTCTGTCTCTCCAACTCTCTCTTTCGTCTCCTTCTCTGAAGAGCCAAGAATCATCGCGTCGTTAACCGAGGAAGACGAAATCTCGTCGTGCCAAAGATCGTAAATCTGTCTTGAGAAAAATGAGTCCCCAAAAGAAGGTAAGCAAAATCTAATTTGAGGGTTATTTTTTTTTAATTTAGGGCATTTGTAGTAGAAGACGATTTAGAAATTTTTCACTTCATTCCGACATGTTTTCGATGCATTTTCGATTACCTGGTCTAAATTTTCGATCATATTTCGATGAGTATGGCTGAAAATAATACCGGAAAATCACGCGAAATTCGACGT
>JXTB01000075.1:528278-576089 GCA_002914805.1 Parasponia andersonii
AAATTACATACCCATTTCGCGGATTTCCGTCCTCCGTCTTACTGCCACGTCTTTTTTCTGTTTTTTCAACTTTTATCCTTTCTTCTTTTCTACTCTTAGAATTTCAGCTCCTTAGACAGTGTGATAAATTCAAGCATGAGATTACATGAAAGATTGTGAGGATATAGAGGGAGGAATAAGGAGCTACAGCTTGGTTAAAGAGGAGAAGAGCGACATATACATTATAAACCAATTATAAAGGGCAGAAGTGACATTTCAGGTGGGTATATGCATATTTTTCAGAGTTTTATTGAGGGAAGCATATGTGCCAAAATATGCCTCTTATAATGCATATTTAACCTAATTTCCCTTATGTTTACAATTCGTAATTGTTGCGTGTTAGGCTAGGATATATGATTTCATTATGTTTAAAATGGTGAAGATGTTGCACAAAAATAATATATATCTTTGCTTTGTTGGAGAGCTTGAAATCCTTTCCGTCACAATTAAATTTTAAAGTAGTATATGTTTTATAATTATTGTTAGCGAATTCAGGTTAGGATATGCTTTTATTATGTTTCAGAGGTTTCAAAGTGAATATGTTAGGGTTGAAAAAATCTCCTGCAGTCAATAGAATTTTGGAAACAAAAAACAAATAATAATTTCATCATACAAGCCCCTAATAACATTTCTACTTGGCAAATTTCTACACAGTAGATTCAAGAGTTGAGAAATGTTTCATAATTGTTATTAGCCAATTCAGGTTAGGATATATAATTTCATTATGTTTAAGAGGCTTCAAAGTGAAATGATGAAGGCGTTGTATGGAAAGAAATACAACGGTTTGGTTTGTGGAGTGTTTTCGAGCTAAATATATCTTTGCTTTATTGGAGAGTTTGAAGTCCCTTCCATCATGAGTAAACTTAAATTGAGTACATGTTTCATAATTGTTGCTAACGAATTCAAGTTAGGATATGATTTCATTATGTTTAAGAGGCTTCAAAGTGAAGATGTTAGGGTTGAGAAAATCTCCTACAATCAATAGAATTTCGGAAACAAATAATAATTTCATTATACAAATCCCTAATAATATTTCCATTTGGCAAATTTCTACACGATAGATTCAAGAGTCATAATTGTTGCTAGCCAATTCAAGTTAGGATATATGATTTCATTATGTTTACAAGGCTTCAAAGTGAAATGGTGAAGACGTTGTAAAGAAATACAACGGTTTGGTTTGTGGGGGTGTTTTTGAGCTAAATATATCTTTGCTTTTTTGGAGAGTTTGAAGTCCCTTCCGTCGTGAGTAAACTTAAAGTGAGTACATATTTCATAATTGTTGCTAATGAATTCAGGTTAGGATATAATTTCATTATGTTTAAGAGGCTTCAAAGTAAAGAAGTTAAGATTGAGAAAATCTCCTGCAATCAATAGAATTTCGGAAACAGAAAACAAATAATAATTTCATCATACAGGCTCCTAATAACATTTCCATTTGACAAATTTATACAGGCTCCTAATAACATTTCCATTTGACAAATTTCTACGCGATAGATTCAAGAGTCATAATTGTTGCTAGCCAATTCAAGTTAGGATATATGATTTCATTATATTTTACGAGGCTTCAAAGTGAAATGATGAAGACGTCGTAAAGAAATGCAATACTTTGGTTTGTGGGATGTTTTAAAGTTAAATATATCTTTGCTTTATTGGAGAGTTTGAAGTCCCTTCCGTCGTGAGTAAACTTAAAGTGAATACATGTTTCATAGTTGTTGCTAGCCAATTCAGGTTAGGATATAATTTCATTATATGTTTAAGAGGCTTCAAAATGAGATGTTAGGGTTGAGAAAATCTCCTGCTGTTAATAGAATTTTGGAAACAAAAAACAAAGAATAAGAATTTCGTCACACAAGCCCCTAATAACATTTCCATTTGGCAAATTACTACACGATAGATTCAAGAGTTGAGAAATGCTGTTTAAAACTAATTGCTTATCGGCAATAAGAATTTGTTAAAACTAACTCCCCCATGCCTTGAGTAAAGACGCTTGATAAGAAGGACAAGAATATCAAACACCAGGAAGAAAGAAAAACTTAACATGGGAATTCATCGTTGGCTACAACCAGTAACTAGGGTAGTAAAGGCTAGCATTGAAGAAGGAACTGAACCAAAACTCAATTGGGATATTGTCTCCATTGATTAAATTAGAAATGCAGCTAAAAAAATTTTAAAGTATATCCTAGAAATGAAATAAAACAAGCGAAGAATCCAATGTTGTTCCTAAGAAGTAGATCCAACATTACACCTTAATTGCGTACTTCCTCAGTGGAAAAAAGATATCTCTCTTCTTCTCTCTTTCTGTCTTCAAAGATGCCTGCATGAAACAAGAAAGCATTCAACAGCCATACCAAAATTCAGAAGATTAAGCATAATGATAACCACTTGTTTCTACAAAAGAAAGTTGCTTTAAGAAGCCTTCTTATGTTTAGCACTGAAAAAAGAAAGCCACAAGTTCTTTAGTTTAGGTTTGGTTAAAGTATACGAGTCAGCCTCAAGTAACTGGATTCTTTACCTTTCTGATACATTTAACTTTCCTTATATATTGATATTTGATAAGAAGACTTGCTCAGTACGAAAATTAAATTCAAAACTAGGACCTTCCGCAGAATCCTAGTCTTTGGGAGGCAATAAACTTCGCTAGTTAGAGATCCACAAGAGTAAACAAATCAGACATCTTAGAACAAACCATAAGCCTAACTGTTCGACTAGCATGTGTACCTTATTGACTTAAAAATATTAGAATCATATGCATTTTCATATGTTTAAGGGTGTCATAAACTTTTATATAATTGAGTGGCTTTCCTATAGGTACTTAGGGTCTAGCAGATAAATATTCATCAAATCAAGGGATTCAAACCAGCCATTGAGCTCAAGAACTCGGGTGGCGGAAAGGATGATTCAACAGGAACATATGTTTAGCTGTTGGTCATCTCCACACTAACGACCAAGCAGCACATCCAATAATATAGTTTCATTATAAGGAGCATAAAAATTTAAAAACAAAACACCAATAAAGAAATTCAAAGGAGGTACAGCAATATATTTCTCCCCGTCTGTAATCAGAGAAGCCCAGCACAGCTTTACAAGGTGGACCTTGTAAATGTTGCGTCTTTCATTTACCAGAGTTGAGAAAAAGTTAATGGGTATGACTAGTTAAGGTGAGCAGCTTTGTGCGGTGGACCGTGGTAGCTTCTATGATTATACAAAGTATTAGAAGCAAAATTTAGTGTGTAAAACAATTCGCTAGAATTGGATTAACATCAACTCCTGCCACTTTCTCCCAAACTTGACAAGAAGCAAAATACCAAATCTAGATGTGTTGAAACACTAATAATACTTATCACAGCCTAAGGCCAAAAGTCAGTGTCCACTTCATGAACTATATAAAAGCATCAAGAATCTAAGCTCTATTTACAGAGCCAAAACGTTTTAAACGTATCATTACTATATGGTTTTATCACTCATATATAATAACAATCAGACACCAAAAATTCAAATACTCACAAAATGGGTATGGTTTAAACTGAAACATGTCATTACCTGGTGCTTGGTGAGGCGCCTTCTGATGGCTCTGGTCTTCTTGGGACGCAGATCGAGAGGTAAAAGCTTCTTATTACTGTATGCTTCCCTTAGAGCTGCCTTCTGCTTCTGCGAAATCACTGTCAAAACCTGCGCTATCGATAGCCTCACCACCTTTCTGCATCCCACACACACGGGAAAATGTTCAATATATATATATAGACAGACGCACCTATATTATGTATACACATTCAGCAAATGAGGAGGAGAGAGAGAGGTTACATCTTGGAGAGCTTGTTTGGCGCACCCCCAGTGACCTTGGCGACTCGGAGGAGAGCGAGCTCGGTCTTGAGATCTTTCAACTGGCTCTGCAAATCGGCCTTGCTCTTGTTCCTAAGCTCGTGAACCTTAATCCTCGCTTTTACATTCAGCAACAATCAAAATCAATCAAATTGGGAAAAAAAAAAAAAAAACAAAAGGAAAAGAATTGATACAGATTGAGTCATGAGTTGAGAAGAAGGAAAGAAATGGATCTGGCTTGACTACCCATGACTGTAAATTAGGGTTTCTCTGCTTCAAGGAAGACGACGGAGACGGAGGTTGAAGCTTTGAGAAAATTGCTGCAGTTATAATGTACCTATGATGAATGTCATTCCTTCTAAAACCCTAATCTCGGGGCGAACCAGCCCTTGCACGTGTGTTTTGGGTGGGCACGTATGGAATAAATGTGGGTAGCCCAGTTGACAAACTGGGCTAAAGTCTGAGGTTCACAGTCCAGTCTGTGTAGACCGCAGAACATTGAAAAGCCCAAATGACCCCTGTAATTATCACTGTGGCAATTTAGTGTGTAAATAACAGTATTAAAATTTGACTTTTGTCATAAAGCAGTTAAATAAATATATTAGAAACATAATAGTTTTTGTAACAAAATATAATGGTTTTCTAGAGATATTTCCACCAGTTTTGGGGAAAAATTGTAGACAAATTTGGAACTTTATGATAAAAATTGAAAAAAAAAAAAAAGAGCCAAGAGTGAAAATTCCAACGAGTTGCTACTCAGTCTAATTTCATCCAATTTGGATAAATACAATAAAAAATGGAGTATGAAAATCTAAACATTTTGATTATATTGGTAAGCTAGGTTGGCGATAAGCCCACACGAGTTTAGTAACGGGCCTAAGTCAAGCCCACCTAAAATATGGTTAAGGGGCTAGACACGGCCTACAAACCCAGTATATATTTTATGCGGGCTTAAGTGGATTATGCAAAAATAAGTCGGACTTATGCGGGCTAAATATGAGCCAAAAAATAGACTTAAATTCGTTGTTGTTCTATGCTTTAAAATATCAAATATGTGTTTATATAAATTAAACATGAGCCTAAAATCTATTTATATTCTTTCAAAATTTGAATTAGTTGAAAATAAACATAAATTAATAAATAACATTAAAAACATATAAATAAAAATATTTAATTAATTAAAAAAATAATTTAAAAATATATTTGAAATTATATATAAAATAATTAAAAGTTGACCTAATGTGGGCATATAAAAATGTAGGTCGGGCCAATTGGCCTATTGCTGAGCCCCAATCTGACCCTTATTACACGTACTAGGCTGGCCAATACCATTTTTTTCTTTGAAATGTGGGTCAGTCCATATTAACATCTCTAATTAGTCTTACAATTTCAAACTACCTTCTCCCATATTTTGTATTTGTTTTTCATTTTTTTTAATTTCAACTTGTATAGTTCAAAATGAAGTATGTTGTTTAACTATTCTATGAAATTTGAAAATAAAATCAAATAAATGATATTGCGATTTCTTTCCCGGTTCAAAACAAATCAATGCAAAGGAGTAGAAAATAAAATATTATTATATATGGGGATCACTCTAGTAGTTTTTTTAAGTATTATTTTGTTCGATTAAAATTTATTGTCTTTTGTAGTAAAAGACAGAGAGAATAAGTATTAAATAATATATATTTATTATATTTTTTTTTCTAATTACCAAAATTATTGTAATTGTTAGATAATATAATCCAATTCCAACCGTTAAAAATATACCTCCAATTCTAACGGTTAAAAAAATAACTACTAGATAATCATCCTATACGTATATTTAGATACTATAAATAAATAAGAAGAATCAAATATTTTCTTTTTTCTTCGTTCTCATTATTCAAACATGATTACCCACTAGGTGTACTATATGACCATGTAGGAGTCATATGATGGGTGACTAGTTCAGAAAGTTTAAATAAAGGGACTACGATCATTTGTCTCACTTCTCTGTCTCTTCCTATCTGATTACTTACCAGATTACTTAAATGAAAGGACTAGAATCGTATGTCTCACTTCTCTATCTCTTCCTATCTCAAGGCTGAAATTTATGTCTCTCACATGCTTAATGTGTAAACTAATTAAAGCTCCGTTTTTTTTTTTCATCTTTTTGTTCTTTTTTCCTCTCTTCCTTTTTCTTTTTTCCCTTCTTCATATTTCTCTGTGAAAAGTTCAGAGTCTTTTTATCAAATGTTTTCGACGACAAGAGAATTTCCACAGGATCATAGAAGTGTTGAAATAATTTGATTCCTTTTCCCTGTGCCGATTACGGGTTTTTTTACTTAAAAAAAAAAAAAAAAATCTAGAAAGCTCTTTTCATCTTGCAAAGATCCATTATCCATGGGAGTTCAAAGCTGGCAGTTTTTTTCTAAAGCATTAATTTCCTGAGGTGTAAGAAAAATTGCCCACGGTTATTTTTGAGGCTGTAATCGATTGAAGTAAATAGAAAATAACCCAACCTGATGTAAAACTTCTATCCAATAAAGCCTTAATTGTTTGAGAAGCTAGCACGTGATGCTTACAGGTGTCAAAATATAGAGCTTTCAGACAGAAAAGGAGACAGGTTTATGAGATAGAGGATCTTCGTCCTAGAAGACACCCACCAGGGTGATCCGATGGTCACCCAACTGTTCACCTGCACTATAATGTCTCTCACCAAATGACTATGGAGTGTAATTCCATAGTCACACACTCAGCTTCCTTTTTTTTTTTTTCTTTTTTTTTCTTTTTTTGGTTGCTGAAAGCTCCATATCACTTTTTGCTGAAGGAAAAACTCCATATCACTTAGCCACATGTTAGGTGACTTGTCTACATAGCTACCTTGAAGTCACTCATTCCTAATGGTGATTTCATGGTCTATTCACGTTTTCCTGCACGACCCATCCCTATTTCAAGTGGCGGAGCCAAGTTAAGGCAAGGGGGAGACATATCCCCGTGGATTTTTGGGAAAAAAAAAAAATCCATATATATATATATATAGGGTGCTAAGTATTTTTTTTCTATAATGAAATGCATAAAAAGACGTGCATTATTAATATTTTTTTTTTCTTTTACATTTTATAATAAAAAAATGTGCATGCTAAATTTTCATTGGCCAAATTAATACCTACTCATAGGTAAAAAAAAAAATACATACTTGATTGGTGCCTCTATATATATATATATATATATATATATATAGTGTAAGAAGACCCAAAAAGTTAACTCTAAGAGAAAAGAAGAGTATCAATTTCAAACATTAAAATGAAGCAAAGCATGAGGATTAAAAATAAACATAAGGTCTCCTGACCTATTGTCCAACGTGTTTAACATACGACAAATACTGGGTAATTATATACAAGTAGAACATAAAACTAATTAACAACTTTAGATTATAAAAAAAAAAAAACAATATAGAAGACTAATTAACAACTGATCTTTTGTTGGTCAAGTACCGTCCATACACTAAGATTAGAATTTTGTTTTCTCTCTTTCAGATATTGTGTATAGTATTGATATGTTAAATCAATTAACTCATAGGTTTATTTTTATTAAAATTAAACTTTCTAAATTTAATCCATTCAAAATTAAGTTAATTATTTCTCTAATCCTTAAATATCATCAGTCTATTTACTTTTAAATTTCTAATAGTTTATCTTACTAATGTCTTTTACCTTTATATTTTTTTCTTCCTAACTTTTGTCAACAACTTTTTTTTTTCCCCTTAAAATTCATGGTTTAAACAACTAGCACTTGTTATATCATATTAGGCAACATATTAAATTGAAAAAAATTATTTTATGATGGATACATGTGATAATTGTGTATTCTATATTTGTATTTTTAAAAAAGTTTTTCAATTCACTCACATATTTTGTTCTGATACTTACATGTTTGTAAATTTTATATTATTTTTGTTTTCTTTTGTAAATTTTATATTATTTTTGTTTTCTTCTCCTAGTTTGTAAATTTTATAAAATAATTGAGTTTTCTATTTTTAATTTAGAAGGTATTTCAAATAAAAATTGTACTCATTATTCTATAAGTGAGAAAATATTTATACTATAATGACGTTTATTGAATTTTTATTTAAGCTAGCTTAAAATTTTGATCTCTTTATTTGCCCCCTAAATACATTTCTGGCCCTGCCATTGACTATTTCTTTATGTTTTTTTCTTCTTTCTTCTCAGTTTCAAAGCTTGTTGCATCTCTTATGATTTATGTCAATATTAGTTTATTTCTCCTATTTTAGTATGTTGATTTATGTCTCTTCCCATTGATGTCTTGCTAATGTATCTGGACAAAAACTAAAAGACTAAAAACATGGACATTTCAAAATCAAGTGTCCAAGACAGACACTACCCACTTTAATGTTTCTAAAAACAATGAGACAAACACTACCAAAAAAAAAGGTTAGAAGTTCATTAGGTCATTATTATTAATTGTTGTTGAAACGTTGGGAAGAAAGGATATTCTTTCTTGTTCATTAAACATAAACATAGCTAATCTAAAACCAATTCTAGCTGAAAATTAATTGATCAAATGTCTAGAGTCGTCACAATATTTTCAAACAATTAAAGAAAAAATTTCGCAAAATTTCGTGTTATAATAATATATGTACTGCAAAACCTTCTTCAAAAAACATTGATAACGTAATTTTTTTTATTAGAGGAGGTTGAAGTATATATGAAGCAAGACCAAGCTAAAAGTCTTTGTCCATTTTCACCTCTATCAGCGTGAAAAGCCACATAAGTTTAGATCAATAAATAGTGAATATTGGTATATGCATTAGTTGTGCATGTCTTTTAGTATATTTCTTATGTTATTGATGTACTACTTTGTGTTATTTGTCATACAATGGTTTCTTAAACATTAGCGAGGAAACATTTCAGAGAGGGGAGAAAGTGTAAAAATTTCTTCAACTTTTGCATATTTTTCAAGACATGCTCTCATTTGATATTTAACTAATATGTCAAATAACGCTAGCGTAGTACTCATGTTGACATTCTTTTTCTTGATCCTTAGTATATCACGAGACACGTGAAATGAAGAAAAAACTAACCATATTGAATATGGATAATAACATTAAAATACACTGAGTTATAACTTTTTTGTAGAAAAAAAAAACTAACTTTTAAATGTCTACAAAATAGTATTTTTATTTTTAAATTTCTGCAAAATAATATCCTGATTTTTGAATTTCTACAAAATACTATCCTCATTTTTGGATCCTACAAATTGATATCCTGACAATCAAAATTATTGCAAATTAATACCCTAAGATTTGAAATTCATATAAATTTAAAATCTTAATGTCCAATTAGTTGATTTTAATAATAAAAAGATGGTACTAGCTATCATCAACTTAATTAACACTTATTAAACGATACAAAAAATTTCTGAAAAAATATTTATAATTAGCTTATTTCACTTTTTATTTTAAAAAGAAAAGTAAAAAATTAGAATGAGAGGTAAAAGTAGTTAATTGTAAGAAAAAAAAACATGAGAGATAAAAAAAATTATTTTTTTAGTAATTAACCAAAAAAAGTAATTATAAAATAATTTCTAATAATATACTAATAACTAAATATTTTTAATAAGTTAATGAGAGATGTTCGCTTCTTTTAATTTGATCATAGTATAAATATATAAAGAAATCAAAAGTTGAAGATATTAATTTGTAGAAATCGTAAATATCAATATATTAATTTGCAGAATTCAAAATTAAAGGTACTAATTTGTAAAATTCTAAAAATCAAAATATTATTTTAAAAAAATTTAAAAATAAAGTTATTATTTTACAAATATTCAAAAATCAAGATTTTTTTTAACTAAAAATTTAAAATTCAGGTTATTTATACGTTATTAACCCTGTTGAATAATGATACGTGCATGCACGTAAGCATAGGCCGAAGCCCCGGGCAGTGGCACAGCAGCTTTAATGGGCCACATCACATGTTTGAAGGCCCGATATTAGACTCAGAAATAGTGTGCCGTACGGACAACAAACAAATGAAACGAGGAAATGATAAGATAGACGGTGTTTTTAAAAATAATGCCAAATATACAGTACCTAACTTTTCTAGAAATTTCGTACGGTACTTTGTCAAAAAATATCATATTATTTTTTTCACCTCTTTTCATCTTTCACTCACTTAGATTTGAGAGATGGTGACTTTGTCTTCTCAACTCTTATGGCCTGCAACCTCGTTTCCTCTGCTCTCGTCGCTAGTGTTGTCTAACTCCCATAGAGGATTCGCGAGAGAAGAATGATGCCGTGTGGAAATCATCGCCGAAATCAGGATTTTTTGCCCAAAACTATGTCTGTTTTTGCTGTGGTATTGGATGAAGCCGCCATGAGAGAATATAGACAGGTAAGTCTTCTTCTTCTTCTATTTTGTTTTTTGTTTTTGTGGTACATGATAATGCGGTCAAATAAAATTTGCAATTAATATTTTAGATATGATTTTCCTTTTGGTTGGTGGGCATTGCTTGATTTTTTTTTCATGATTATTATTGGATTGTTTAATCACTTTTTTATTTTAGTAGACTTTGCTTCAAATTCTTGATCTATTGTGGTATAGCCAAACAAATTTTTTTATTATTGTTACTATTCTGCTTTTGTTTTGTTTTTGTTGCATAATTAGATATTAACTATCATTTTGTAGAAATTTAACCATGGAACTTTTTCTAAATCATTTTTCTAATATGCGCTTAATTCAAAAAATCCCTAAAAGGTCTGTTATGCTATGATACTTGGTGAGGAACTTTTTGACTGAACTGCCCTCACTGTTTGTCCCTAATGGCCATGGACCATGTGAAGTAAAATTGAAGAAAAGAATGAGGAAGAATGGAGGGAGAAGTATTTTGCTTATTGATCGTCTTGAGGAAAATGGAAGTAATTTGATAACCTTGTCAGTTTAAGCATGTTTACAATGTATATAATTTATGTAAATTCCACAGTCAAGTTTACTTAATATTTTGATTTATCTTTTAATTTATGGTTATTGTGTGCAGGTTATTTGAGGGGGAAAATAAAAATAATTGGGAAGCCATGGCTGCTCTTGTTCTTTGTAGAGTTACTGTAGATACTATGGCATTACAGGAGAAAAATACGTAGTAGTAATCAGTGAAGCAAATATGTAATTTGAGAATAGTAGTAACTAAAGTTGCTAATATTGGGAAATATAAGTTCATTTAATACTTTTACAGTGTCAGGTTCTTATCTATTTCTCAGTTTCGAACATGAAAAATCTTCCTCCGTAGTTAAGGATGTAATCCAATTAGTTTTTTCTAGTCATAACTCATTTTTTTGGATCTATGCGGTTTTGTGATTGAATTTAGTCTAAGCAATATGTGGTTTGTCTAAGTAGTAATGAAGTGCAATTTTTATCACCCTTCGTTATCAGATATGATTTTTCCTCCTTTTATAGGTATATTTGGTAACTTACTGGTAGCTGCTAAAGTAACTAGTAATAAAATTAGTAATCGATAACTAGATTAGTTATTGGTAACCACCAGATTATCTAAAAACTAATAAGTAAACAGGTAACTAGTTTCCAGATTAGTTACTTATAATTTAATCAACTACTAGTAACCAGTAATAAAATTGGTAACTAGTAACTAGAAAGTAACATCCAAATTAGTTCTACTATGAGGAGAGAAAAAGAAAAAAGTAGCTTCTTCTCTTAGCTTCTTCACTCCCTAAGAGAAGGGGGGAGAAGATTTCATGTTGCATTTGCTTTGATACAAAAGAGAAACTGAAAAAGAATGAAAGAAGATGAAAAATAAAAACAAAAAAGGAAGAAAAAATTAATAAAATAATTAATAGAAGCTCCAAATTAGTCAATGCATATTAACTATATTGAGTACTACTGAAAAGATTTTTGGTTATCACTAAAAGAGTGAAAAAAATGGTTACTAATTTCTAGTTACCAATAATTGATTAGTAGTAACTGAATTAGTTACTACTAAGAGGATTTAAAAAATAAATTAAGAAAAATTCCAATTAGTAAATAATAACTAGTTTGGCTACCAATAAGAGGATTGAAAAAAAAAATATTTACTAGTTTTTAGTTATCAGTAACTAATTAGCAGTAAACAGATTAGTTACTAATAAGAGGATTTAAAAAATAAATTAAGAAAACTTTAAATTAGTCAATGATAACCAAAATAAGTTACTACTAAAAAGATTTTCGGTTACCACTAATGGTTACTAGTTTCTAGCTTCCAGTAACTAGTTAGCAGTAACCGGATTAGTTAGTACTAAGAAGATTTAAAAAATAAATTAAGGAAAGCTCCAAATCAGTCAATAATAAATAGATTGGTTACTACTAAGAGGATTGAAAAAAAAAATAGTTATTAATTTCTAGTTATCAATAGCTGATTAGCAGTAATCGAATTGGTTATTCTTACTACTAAGAGAATTTAAAAAATCAATTAAATTCCAAATTAGTCAACAACAACTATTAGTTACTACTAAGAAGATTTTTGGCTACCACTGAGAGGATTAAAAAAAAAATGGTTACTAGTTTCTAGTCACTAGTAATTGATTAGCAGTAACCAGATTGGTTACTACTAAGAAGATTTAAAATATAAATTAAGAAAGCTCCAAATTAGTCAATAGTAACTAGAGTAGTTACTACTAAGAGGATTTTCGATTATCACAATGGATTGAAAAAAAAAATTAGTTATTAAAATCTAATTACTAGTAATTGATTAGCAGTAACTAGATTAGTTACAACTAAGAGGATTTAAAAATAAATTTAGAAAAACTCTAAATTAGTCAATGGTAACTAGATTGGTTACTATTAAGAGGATTTTCGGTTACCACTAAGAAGATTGAAAAAAAAATGGTTACTAGTTTCTAATTACCAGTAATTAGATTAGTTACTGCTAAGAAGATTCTTAAAATACATTTAGAAAAGCTCAAAATTAGTCAATAGTAACTAGATTGGTTACTTGTAAGAGGATTTTCGGTTACCACTAAGAAGATTGAAAAAAAAAGTTAGTTACTAGTTCCTAATTACAAGTAATTGATTAGCAGTAACCAAATTGATTACTACTAAGAGAGTTTAAAAATATAAATTTAGGAAAACTTTAAATTAGTCAATAGTAACTAGATTAGTTGCTATTAAAAGGATTTTCGGTTACCACTAAAAGAATTGGGAAAAAAAAAAAGTAGCTCCTGGTGTGCTTAAGACTTTCATTTGAGTTAGGGCTTTATTTAAAAAATATAAAAGGAAAATAATTATTAAAAAAGTTATTCAAACTTTCATTTTATCACATTTTTTATTAAATAATACTATTCAAAAAGATGGCCTTTTTTTTATAATTTTGCCACCGCATTTTTGACAACAGAGTAATAAAGTTTTAAAAATACCATTCTTATGTCATATGAGAATGTATTCTTTTTTTGATACGGTATTTTTGCAATTCTTTTTCATTTTTAAAGGAAAAGCTAAAAAAATCTCCAAATGAAATCTCTGCGCCAACGCCTGAGAGTGGATCACATGCAAAAGTCTTTCTCAATTCAATCAAATAATAGACCATTGATTTAGAGTCCCGGACATTCTTATATTCACAAGAACTCAGAGTTTGCCACCACTGATATATAGTGACAAATATGTTACTATCAACATTTTACCTTTTCTCTGAAAATTCCGTTTAAATCATCAATGATATATGAATATGATACATGCATCCAGTCCCCACTATAGAAAATGCGCACGCCTACGGTGCAACTTTCCATGCGTAACGTGATCAATATTTTTTTTTTTTTTGACAAACGTGATCAATAATTTTGCTTTACTAATTATTATGATTTCAGACGTCATATTTATGAGCCAGTTTAGTAAAAATAAATAAATAAATAATAAATTCTTAGGGTCCGAGAAGTATCCTCATGCCTTTGCCACTTGTCAGCCAACTCTCTTAGCAAGTAGCACCCAAGTCAACGAGTCATGTTTTGCTTTATAAGAAAAGATTTTCATATATATGGGTTTGTGACAACTTCTATCTTCTGCGTACTGAAGTAGATTACTTACCTTTTGAAATTTGTACATTTAAATCCTACTGTATACATATGTCTTATCATGAAAAGAATTAGGTATTGTTTGGGAATATTAGGAATAAAATGGTAATGTATTTATAATAACGGGTACAAGAATTAGTAAGAAGTATAATAAACCTTAAAATGTAGCGTCCCTTATTTTGTTAGAAACTCTTCTTGGAGAAGCTAATAAAGCGTGACTTCTTTGTGAAACTCTTCCAGATAGAAGAAGCTATTTTGAAAATCCATCATTTATGCTATAAAAGCCAAAAGAAAATTATTAATAGGGTAATTTCCAACAAATAACTTTAATCCTCGTTGTTTCCAAACTTCTTCTCTATCGAATATCCTTGACCAAAATGGCATGGTGACCAATAAAAATTCTCCCATCTTTAAGTCAAAAATAAATTTAACAGAGTTTAGACAAGGAAATAACGATAGTTAAAAACAAAACCTAAACTTGCTATTTGTACATAATTTAGTTGACACATGGTTCTTCGAGGACTTAATTCTCATTGGTTCACGTCACCATTTAGCTGTTACTTATTTTATTCCTAACACGAACTTCCTCGTGAAGATCCTCTTAATCAAGACTTTTAGTAGTTCTGCCGCTTGTACTGGACTGATCCGAATTGAACTCAACGTTGTTTCTTTCCTATTCAGTCATTATCTCAATTCTGGCTCTGAGAGACCTGTGACTCAGTTGTTTTGAGTTAATTAGTTGGATCTGTCATACCCAATTATACGTCATAAGTCGAGCTATTAAATTGATTCAAGTATTTATCCAAACAAGCCTTTAGTCGTCAAAATTAAGCATTTATCCCAATTATATAGTAGATCAACATTAGCTATCTATGAATGTCGGATGGTTAAAGAGCACCATGTGTGCAAATGGTAAAGCTTTAGCCTCCTCTCTATATATGTAAAACCCAGATTTTATGAGACTAATTTGAGAATTTTACCTATTTTGGATTAAATAATAGAGGGGTTTATTTGCAAATATTTTTGGAAATGGGGACTAAAATATAAATATTCAGAGGACTAAATTGAAAGGATTTCAAAAAATAGGGGATCATTGTGAAATTTTGTGAAAAATTGCATAGCCCTATTCAAGGTCACGTGGTCTCCTCTTTTTCTTCCCATCTCTCTCTTTCTCTCTCTTCCTCCCACGATTTCTCTCTCTCTCTCTCTCTCTCTCTCTCTCTCTCTCTCTCTCTCACACACACACACACTCGAAGGAGCACTGTAGGAACCAGTAGCTCGGGCCTCTCTAGCTGCCGTCGACTCACCTCAACACACAACAGAGCTTCGTTGCGCTGCTAGGAAGACTATGTTGCAGGTCCTGCACTGCCAAGAGCCTCCATTCGCCAGAAATGTTGTTTTCAAGCCGCGAGCTTTTTGAATTTTTGGTGTCATTTCGAATAGTTTCAGATCACGTTCTTAGGCTCATTGGGTTTCGAGAGGAATCTCCAGATATCTCTTTCACGACTCCATTTTGCTTGAATCAAAAGTTATCATTGTTGAGTAGTTTGAGTTTTGAGATTTAAGATTTGACTTTATGATCGGATCGTTGGATTGTGTTTTTGATGTCATTTTGGAATATACTCGCGAAATGGAGAAGTTTAATATATATATATATATATATATATATAAATATATATATATATTAACTATATTTGGTGAATGCACGAAAAATGAAATCAGATGACTAAAATTTATCTCATTTTGCATGCCTATGATCTGGTTTCGGTTCAGACCTGAATTAGACGAATTATATGTCTAACTTAATTATTTTAAGTACTAGGAATTCAGTGAAGAGTTTGGTTACTGATTTGAAGCTCCATTGAGAAGTTGGTTTTTCACAAAAAAAATAATGGAGTACTTGGAATTGGTTTCTGACCCTTCGAACGATCGTCCATCGATACCTTGAGGTTCCAATAGTATAGTATTACTATTCTAATAAGGTAAGGATTCAAAAACGTTCTTTATGCAATATATGATGATAAACATGACTTTAGAACTATTTTGGATATTTGTGATTGAATTAGATTGTATGATATATATATTGTATTGCTTTAGGATTTTTCTAATTACATATTATTTTTTTAGTATATCAAAATAGGGCTATTATGCTACCCATTTTTTTAAAAAAACTTAATATGCCTATTTAATTGAAAAACCATAGCATGATTGTTTTCACACTTCAGTTCTATATTGCAAATGTCATAAGATCATATATGAGCATCATATTAGTATTGTGAGTTTATATTGTAGCGCTGCATACCCTACCATCAATATAGAGTCTGTAAATCTGAGCGGGGTTTGTTTTTTCTAATTATCACCCCATTTAGTGATTGTAAGTAGTACAGTTACTCCTCCAAATTAGGTAGGCAACACACAGGTGTCCCTTCTAAGTATGGGTTTAGGTGTCAAGCAGGCTGTTTGGTACACATAATGCCATCATCCTGAGTTTCCATTGATGAGAGGATGTGACCTCATAAGTATGAGTTGATTTATGTCATATACTTATGAATTGAATGGTTTTGATTAATACTGTTTATATATATATATATATATATTGTCAGTTTTGGACTATTATATATGTATGTTTTGGATTAAATTAATCATACATAAACTTTCCATTATTAAAATATTTTCAATCGAGATAATTACTTTCCTACTTGGTATTTTATGCTTACCCTTTGTTTTCCTTCCTCAGATAGTGTTCAATGCGACTTGGGTGATCAAGAAGATTAAGAGGCTATCTCTGACCGTAGTTTATTATCTTGGTAATGTTCGAAACTTGGTGTTGTTGTGGTGTTTGGATTTGATTTAGCATTGAACTAAAATTACTAGTTTCTATTAAGTCTGTAAACTTTTTATATGTCATTTTGGTATTTGATATTTGTTATGAATGATGGTGATGCTTGAATTTAAATTTGAATTATATTTAACGGTATATACGAATTATAGGAGAGGTTCACTAAATAAGATTCCAGATATTTTATTTAAATGAATTGTTTTACAAAATTGAAACTTTTATGACCTTTTAAAAATATATTATAGAAATTCAAATCTCAGTGAAATACTTTTTCTACCACTGATTCGGATTTTGGTTTCGATAATATATATATATATATATATATATATATATATATGCAACAGTACCATAAATAACTGGTTAATTTTTGAACTGTCAAAGGATTACTTGTAGTTGTCAATCAGAACCATAGTGAACCGCTTTTTGGGCATTTCGTCACGTGTAATTTGAACTTATCAAACGCAATAGTACTCTTGAATATGATTCGTGCTCAAGACTTCATTGCTCGTGACATTTTTCCAGTCAATTGCATGTTTCTTGCAAGTAATTACTTACCAAGTTCGTGGAAAATTATTGTATGTTTTTGTACTAATTACAAAACAATTTTCAGTACACAAAGGTAACATATATTTATACATGTTAACGTATTTTAGTAATCAATTAGTACCTGATCAAGTTTGTAAAATGAATACAATGACTAGATGGTATGGGACCGACTGAGGTACTGATCACTAACTCATCAAACTCGTCTTCAAGTCTAGCAAATTAACCAAGTATATATACCTAGAAGGCATTAATTATTAGATCGGGTCCTAAACTCCTATTAATTATAAAGCTGGAACTATATTCGTATATATATATATATTCATCTCTCTCTATATATAGATGAAAATTAAAAGAAGAAACTGTATTATTAGCTAATTATGACTTTCTTTTCCGTATATCATTACTTCATGATTTATATAAGGCACAATTATGAATAGTTGGGACCTGGCAGGCCATAGGCCGCCTTCGATCGTCGCCGTATAGGCTTTTAGAAAGCTATAACTAATAATAAGGAGCTCAAGCCCGGTGTAGCACAACCAAATTGGCGATATATATATATATATATATATATATATATATATATATATATATATATAACTATAGGCTACTGTTTTCTTTATATGATTCTACGAGTCTACCTTGGTGATATCATCAATGCTTTAGATATCAATCTCATATGATTGGTTCATAGTTGCCTCCTTATTTTTCTCCCCATTGTCTATATTCGCCATGCCAAACAGTACTATACGCTCACTGATACACACGAATATTTACAGTAACTTCTTATTTGTTTTCAATAATAGGAAAATCTTCTCATCTGTTTAATATCCAAGCATGCATTATGAATTTGAATTAATTCAATGCAACTCTTGCTGGTCTTCCACGTATGTTTGAATAAACGACATATATGCATAAATATTATACATACATCAACAATACATAGGAAAGAAATACTTGTTCTTCCCACAAAAAGCCAATTTTTTAGGGGTAGAATGGTCATTTGACCATCTTTTCTTTTGAAAAAAAGAAACTGATTAAATATATATATATCACTTTTTTTCTTTCTCCCTCTCGTCCCCCTCCCCCCCGATTCACTCTCTCTTTCCCTCGTCTCTCTCATTCTCTCAGCCGAAAGAACACAGGAAGCCGCCGAGCCGCTGCCAGCCATCGTCCGGCCGAGCAGACCACCGGCGGAGCTCCCCCAGGCTGCCACAAACCAGCGCTAGCTAGCTGCAAGGCACTGGAGCAGCCCACCGGCGCCGGAGGAGGAGAAACAACCGCTTCGGTTTTTTGTCGCCGGCGAAGATTCTGGCGTCTATTCGACCTCTAACTAGTCCCGTTGGGTACATATCATCGCAAGGATCGTCAAGGTATATATTTTACGATCCTAATTTTGCCCGGATTGAAAGTTGTCATTTTAGGGTATTTTGAATTTTAAATTTTAGTTTTTGATCCGACCGTTAGATTTCGTTTTTGTTGCCATTTTTAGAATGTACTCGGAAAATGAAGAAATTTGATATATATATATATATATATATATTGTGCCGTTTGGTGATCGGCATGAAAATCGAGATCGGATAGTCGAGATTTTATCTCGTTTTGTGTGCCACCGGTCCGGTGTGGGCTCAGACCCGAATTGGACAAGTCATATATCTAACCTAGCTATTTTGGGTACTAAGAATTCAGTGAAGAAGTCTGTTTATGGAATTGAAACTCCAGTGAGAAGTTAGTTTTTCGCAAGAGGACGATCGAGGACGTGGGATTAGTTCCCGACCCTCCGAGTGATCGTCCAACGGTACCTTGAGCATCCAATCACGTGGTATCGCTATTCTAGTGAGGTAGGAATTCGGTTACCTCTCTTTTATGTCATTTTGAATAAAACTTATTTCTGCAACATAAGAGAACAAATGTGATTTTAGAACTTTTAAATATCTGTGATGGAATTGAATGGTATGATTCATATATTGGATTGCTTTGGGAATTTTCTGAGTACAAGTTATTTTTGGATATGTTAAAATAGGGCCATTATGCTGCTTATTTTTCTACAAAATTTAATGAATTATCTTATTAAATCCAGAGCATCATTTGAACTTAATTTACTACATGGCTACTTTTACACATCAGTTCAGAGTACAGGTGTCATAGGATCACACATGAGTCCCAGGTTAGCATCGTGGGGTTTTTACAGTATGGCGCTGCAGCCCCACTGACAGTGAGAGTCCGTGAATCCGCACGGGGTATTTCTTCTGATTACCTTCCCATTTGGCAGGCGTAGGTAATGCGGTTGCCCCTCTAGGTTTGGTAGGCGACACACGGGTATCCCCTCCGGTTATAGGCTAGGTGTCAGGTATGCTGTATGGCACACATAGTGCCAACACCCTGGTTTCTATTGATGAGAGGTGGTGAACTCATGGATATGGGTGGATTTGTATCATGTGTTTGTGGACTGATTAGTTTTGGGATATTATGTTTTCCGTACCTCTCTATATATATATGTGTATATGGACTTTCAGTTTTGGATATTTTATGAATATATGCACATATGATTTTGCAAAGTTATTTTGGATTAAACTAATCATGCAGAGGCTTTCCATCACAAAAACAGTTTTAATTGAGATAATAGCTTTCCTACTGAACTTTCGAGCTCACCCCTTCTCTTTTTCCCCCTCCTTTCAGGTGATCACTCATTCGAATCAGTTATATCGATGGTTAGACAAGTCGTTTGGCTTAGCCTCGTGGTCTTATTCCTCCTTGGGTTGGTACTTTTCTTTGTCTCACTCTTTCTCCATGTCTAACTGTTTAGCTAAGTTCATTGAGTCTACTAAGTGAATGTATGAGGATGTGTTTACTACTATTTGAGGATTTGGTATATATATATATATATATATATATATATGGGACCCTATAGTTCTCAAGGAACATATTTTTAAAGTTTTAAGTGCTTGGAAATTTTGATTAATTCTGTAAATCAATTTTTGGACTTTCCAACTCAAGATTTACGAACTTTATTTTAATCAACGCTAAAGTTTTTATCTAATCAAGTTTTCGTACAAATTAACTATGTTTCATTAAATTTTAATTGGCCTATCTCTCTTAATAAATTAAACTAAAGATACGTTCCTTTTTTATAGAATTTCTAATGAGTCAAGGACTAATATGAAATATCCAAGTACTAGATTCTCTCCGAATTTTGTAAAATTCTTTATTTATATTAATTTACACTCAAAATTACTAAAAAGTCACGGCCTGGGATTTTAGGTCGTGACAGAATTGGTATTAGAGCACAGCTTTAGATCCGTTTGAGATCGAGCCTGTATAAGTTTTTAGTGTTTAAAAATATTTTGGAAATGGTTTTGATAAATACCTCATACATCACTTAGGGATTGGCTAGATAAGTTACTTTTGCTCCACTTTCTTCTAAGTCATCTCTTAAACTTTTTCAAAGCGAAATTCTGGTCTCTCTGGGATGGTGACTTCCCTGGAGTGTCAATCTCTGAAGTATCGGGTTGACACGAGATTATTGATTTCCGCTCTTAGCGTAATCCTTCATTTCAAATGGACGTTCGTTCTTGTACTCTTCCGTCTATTCAGGTTGTAGGCTACGTGAACCTCTTGGGTTCTAAAGGTAGCAATCTGGTATCTTGTACCTTAGTTGTTGTGTTGTCTTATGGGTTATCTATATGTTGTTTCTCGGGTTTTGTGGTCACTTTTGTTTGTAGCATTTGATTGTGGTTATATTTTCTCGAGGATTTCAGCTTGTGATATATTGGTTTAGTGTTTGCACTTCATTGTTGTGACTTGACTTTATTAGTGTTTATTAGACTGAGATAGTATTTTCTTGAAATTTGAAATCTTCGTGATCACTTGATTTGGATGGCATCATGACTTAGCTCTACATTTGAGTATTTGCATTGATGATACCTTTTTGCATAGCATGCTCGTTGATTAAGTGGTTAGTTTGGTAATTTGAGACATTGTTTAATTATAGTGACTGCATTTTTCTAGTTTCATCTGGTTCTATTATTAGGGTTCTTTGAATGAGGCTTATTGACTTGTTGAGAGATTGGTGGGATTTTAAAAACTAAATTATTTGATTTGGAACTTTTGAAAATTTCAAGTTGACAATTAACATTTTAAATGACGTAGACCTTTGTATTTGACCAAAGTGATATGTTTGTTTTCAAAGGGATTATGAGCATTTTAAACTCGGGTATTAGTTGGGTAAAATTAATACACTTTTTCAAAAGAGCTATTATTTTTAAACTAATATGCTATTTTGAGACCAAGTCTTGTGAAACTACCAACTTATTCGTATAATATTGAGGTTTTATTTTACATTAGGTGGTGTTGATTTGAAGGACCTCTAGACCAAAGTAGTTTATTTCCATGAATGTATATACGTAAATCAAACTTTTCAAGTACCTTCTCTAATTTTTGGACTTAGTAGATTACTAAGTTTTTTTCAATCCTTACTTAATACTTGATTTGAGATCAAATGAATGTTTTCGTAAATTGACTCGTAGGTTTACTTGAGATATAAACGACTGAATATAAGTTACTTAAGAAAAGTTTTGAATAAGAATATTCGTATGTTTGAATACTCGGTAATCTTTAGTGTGGATTGAAGATGATTTTGGGGGAAAATCATTAGCTTCACGAGTGTGTTTGAAGATTTGTGCTTCTGATTTTCTCTAGAATGTATTGCCTATGGAATGAAAATTTATACGACTATTTGTGTTATAAAAACATTTGAATTGAAAATTTTGATTTAAATTCTGTGCAGCTTGTCACTTATGCCTTAGGTGTTCGATGGTTCCAATTGCATATTTTCTCTAAGCTTGCTTTGATGTGATTTACCTTGTTGGTTAATGCATGGTCTCTTGTTATTTTGGGATTGTTTAGTATAATGACTCATGTTAACTTAATTTCCCACGGTGTGAACAAAATTACATTGGAGTTATGCGGGATTGGTTTTAGTTGAGTTTTGGGCATTGTATGATTAGTTTTGGCCAGTCTCCCCAGTGTTGAGAAAACTTGGGAGGAGAATAAAATTTTGATTTGCAAAATCAATAAAAGGCATTGAGTTATATGTTTTGGTTATACATTTGATAAGTTTTGAGTTATATGCATTGGCTTTATGTTTAACAAGCCTTGAGTGGTGCATTTGAGTATGTGATATTCTTCTTGAAGATTTGATTCTAGCTTTCCAGTGTATGGAGTTCATATATATTTTAATTAGTTTGTTATGCATAGTATAAACCTTGACGAACTTTTAATGCTTATTTTAAAGGGTTAAGTAAGAATCGTATTTGTTTTACCCACCTTGAGAAAATGCTTTGATAATGTTTTACACTTTAATATTTTCTAAACTACTCAATTTTTCCTTCCGTACGTTAGAAAAAAAGTGTGGACTTTCAAACTTTTTTTGAGAAACTTGTTTAATTAGTTTGGAGAATATTTTGGAATTCTATAAAAATATTACTTTGTGTTTAGTTGTGATATGGACTGAGGCCCAAATTCTTTATTACTTTTATAAGGAAAATCGACCATGATAATTTAAATATGGCCTCATTTATTATTTTATTAAGTATGTGCGGATTACGTGATAAATATTTGTTTTGTTGGTTATGTGGGACAAACTAGTGTCTTTTTCATGCATTCTATGTTTGTTTTACTAAATGGTTACTGTGTATCACTCAACCTTAGGTTGATGCTTGTATTTACTAGAGATTATTATCATACATGCATGGAGTAAAACTTTTAATAAATGTTGATGTTGAATTGGATCTAATTCCCTTACTTGATTTAAATTAGATATAACATGGTTATTGTTATGTGGCTAATGGTGATTGGACTGAGATCACTTATAGATTTTTATCTTAAGAGTCGTTGGACTCTATGTTTATATTGTAAAGGATATTCAAAGTTTAGGTGTGGTTTACCTCTGGCCAGGGAGAAACCATATTGTGAACTAGTATAGTATTCCTAGGCTCTAACACTTTTTACATTCAATATTTTCAAAAATGTTTTCAAAATTGTTTATATTAAAAAAAAAATTGAAATGAGGTTTCATGGGAGATAGGCGTCACTCGAAGGTGGTACCAGATAGCCTATCCTGTTAGAACCTTATTTCTGGAGCGTTAAGTGTCGATTTCAATTGTTATATATGTATATTTTTAGGACATTGGATTGTGTCCATGGAGTTCTCTTTATATCAAGGACTTGTAGAGTCTTTGGGTTAGCATTCATTTTTATTTTCTTTAACGAGGCTTTACACTGGATAAAAGGTTTGAAATACTTTTGAAATTTCTCATGTTTAGATGCTTGTCTTTGAGATTGAGGTTTGCACTAATATTTTGCATTGGTAATTACCAATTTAGGTACCCTAGTCTTGTGTTTGACTAGAAGTGATTTGTGTTTTGTGTTATTCCTCGCTCTAATCGGAGAACAGAAAATGGTTGTGAACCATTGATCTCTCTTTGTCACCTCCAATCTCTAAAATCGTTTATATTGTGTGGTGCAACACAAGGATCTTTATTCTTCGTTTTAAACTCTATTCTATTGTGTTCTGTGCTTGAAATGAGACTCTTATTGGAGTTATTGACTCGGAGATTATCTAGGACCGGAAACTAGTTGCAGATAAATGGGTACGTCCTAGAAGATTATTGGTCTGGTATGATCAGGGGGACGGTATTCTTGTATTTGATATTTAGTCTATTGTTCTAGTTTGGTGCCTTACAATCTGTTTTTAGAGTCCTGTATTCTCGGCTTCTAGCCATGGTTATTACCATTATCTTTTGACTACTCACATACTTGAAGTTATCGTTTCTAACTATGGGTGTTGAGATTTTTGTGCCTATTGTTGAGCCATATTATAATTATGATCTTTCCATGTGCGTCCTTATACCATACCATAGTGCGATACGGTATGTTGGCGGAGCTTTGATGTCAAGTGAGGACTGTCTGTTTCACGCTTTCATTAACTTGCATTCAGTTTTCTACTCGTAAATTCTGTAGTCAAGTATTCCTTATACCCTCAAGTGACTATTTCTTAAAATATTGTTCTTGTTCTCGGTTTGTACTTGAAATTCGGGACGAAATTTCTATATGGAAGGGAGAATGTAAAAACCCAAATTTTTAGGGGTAGAATGGTCATTTGACCATCTTTAAAAAAAACTGATTAAATATATATATATCACTCTTTTTCTCTCTCCCTCTCGTCCCCCTCCCCCCCGGATTCACTCTCTCTTTCCCTCGTCTCTCTCATTGTCTCAGCCGAAGGAATGTAGGAAGCTGCCACCAGCCATCGTTCGGCCGAGCAGACCACTGGCGGAGCTCCTCCAGGCCACCACGAACCAGCCCCGGCCAGCTATAGGGCGCCGGAGCCGCCCGCCATCGCCGGAGGAGGAGAAACAGCCGCTTCAGTTTTTTCGTCGCCGGCGAAGATTCTGGCATCCATTCGACCTCTAACTGGTCCTGTTGGGTTCATATCGTCGTAAGAATCGTCAAGGTATATATTTTACGATCCCATTTTGCCCGAATTGAAAGTTTCTATTTTAGGGTATTTTGAGTTTTGAATTTTAGTTTTTGATCCGACCGTTAGATTTCATTTTTGTTATCATTTTTGGAATGTACTCGGAAAATGGAGAAGTTTGATATATATATTGTATCGTTTGGTGATCGGCACGAAAATTGAGATCAGATTGTCGAGATTTTATCTCGTTTTACGTGCCACCCGTCCGGTGTGGGCCCGGACCCGAATTGGACAAATCATATGTCTAACCTAGCTATTTTAGATGCTAGGAATTTAGTGAAAAGGTCCGTTTGTGGAATTGAAGCTCCAGTGAGAAGTTGGTTTTTCGCAAGAGGACGATCGAGGGCGTGGGATAGTTTCCGACCCTCCGAGTGATCGTCCAATGGCACCTTGAGCATCCAATAGCGTGGTATCACTATTCTAGTGAGGTAGAGATTCGGTTACCTCTCTTTTACGTCGTTTTGAATAAAACTTATTTTCTACAATATATGAGAACAAATGTGATTTTAGAACTTTTAAATATCTGTGATAGAATTGAATGGTATGATTTATATATTGGATTGCTTTGGGAATTTTCTGAGTGCAAGTTATTTTTGGGTATGTTAAAATAGGGCCGTTATGCTACCCATTTTTCTAAAAAATTTAATGAATTATTTTATTAAAAACCAGAGCATCATTTGAACTTAATTTACTGCATGACTACTTTTACATATCAGTTCAGAGTACACGTGTCATAGGATCACACATGAGTCCCAGGTTAGTATCGTGGGGTTTTTACAGTGTGGCACTACAGCCCCACCGACGGTGAGAGTCCGTGAACCCGTGCAGGGTATTTCTTCTGATTACATTCCCATTTGGCAGGCGTAGGCAATGCGGTTGCCCCTCCAGGTTTGGTAGGCGACACACGGGTGTCCCCTCTAGTTATGGGCTAGGTATCAGGCAGGCTATATGGTACACGTAGTGCCAATACCCTGGTTTCCATTGATGAAAGGTGGTGAGCTCATGGGTATAGGTGGATTTGTGCCATGTGTTTGTGAACTGATTAATTTTAGGATATTATGTTTTCCGTATCTCTATATATATGTATGTGCATATGGACTCTCAGTTTTAGATATTTTATGAATATATGCACATATGATTTTGCAAATTTATTTTGGATTAAACTAATCATGCAGGGGTTTTCCATCACTAAAAAGATTTTAATTGAGGTAATAGCTTTCCTACTGAGCTTTCGAGCTCACCCCTTCTCTTTTTTCCCCCTCCTTTCAGGTGATCACTCATTCGAATCAGTTGTATCGATGGCTAGGCAAGTCGCTTGGCTTAGCCTCATGGTCTTATTTCTCTTTGGGTTGGTACTTTTCTTTGTCGCACTGTTTCTCCATGTCTAACTATTTAGCCAAGTTCATTGAGTCTACTAAGTAAATGTATGAGGATGTATTTACTACTATTTGAGGATTTGGTATATATATATATATGGGACCCTATAGTTCCCAAGGAGCATATTTTTAAAGTTTTAAGTGCTTGAAAATTTTGATTAATTCTGTAAATCAATTTTTGGACTTTCCGACTCAAGATTTACGAACTTTATTTTAATTAACGCTAAAGTTTTTATCAAATCAAGTTTTCGTATAAATTAACTATGTTTCATCAAATTTTAATTGGTCTATCTCTCTTAATAAATTAAACTAAAGATACTCCCGTTTTATAGAATTTCTAATGAGTTAAGGACTAAAATGAAATATCCAAGTACTAGATTCTCTCCAAATTTTATAAAATTCTTTATTTATATTAATTTACACTCAAAATTACTAAAAAATCACCGTCTAAGATTTTAGGTCGTGACACTACCACCCTTTTTAAGTTGTGTTTCGAAGAAGTTGTTCATATACATCGGTTATATATGTACATGTTGAACTTCTTTATACGTGTATATATTTTGTATTGAACTGCTTTTCTTCCAGAAGAAATATAGAAGAGAATACACAATGAGAGACCGCGCAAGCCATGCATGTAAGAAATATTGCGCACCCTCTTTTATCTTTATTTAGAGGAACGAATTCAAGAAATTATTAATTAATCTACATCCGCCAATTTTCAGCATTGGACAATAAATAAACTTTAGCTAAACTGAAACTTCGGGGAAAGTGTAGACATGTGAACTTTAAAATTTCCTGCACGAAAATCTTTCAGAGATTAATAGAAATATAAAAAGAAAAAGATCGCGAAGAGAAACAAAATTAAATAAATAAACAAATCAGAAATAAAGAGTTCCTTTATCGTGTCCCCCCTCATATTGAAAGATCCATCTTTAAACGCGCGATATAAAAAAATCAGATCCATATGTCCCGCTAATTAATGGTTTGATATCACAAGGATAAGGGACTAATATATATATATATATATATATATATATATATATATATATATATAGAGGTTGCCAATCCAATACGTTTTTTTTTTCTTTATTTATGGGTAATTATTTTTTTTTTTGTCATTAGATCACTATTTAATAGTGATCCAATGACTATAATGAAGTACATGAAATGACGTGCATTATTAATACTCTTTCTCTCTTATTTTTTACAATAAAAAAATATACATATTAAATTTTTATTGGCTAAATTGATAGCTATGCATAACTAAAAAACCAAATCCCTATTTGATTGGTGCCCATATATATATTATATACATATTTGTATTTCGAGGCTTTCCAAGAAAGGGGATAAAGTTAGCCAATCACCAAAAATTAAGAAGAGAAAAAGTACACCATGATCATAACCCTAAAAAAAAAATTAATAGAGAAGATCGGAAAGAAGTAGTGATTTCCGTGTTTGCATTCAAAAAAAAAAAAGAAAAAGAAAAAATGAGTTTAATTACATATCTATCTAAGGAAAGGACTACATTCTCATGTTGTGTTAATTAGTACGAGAGAGAATAAAGCAAACCTATCTAATTGTATTGGGATTAATACAAATTTACTCAAATTAACCTATCGAGTTTGAAATTCATAGTTTAATCTCCTCACTCTTAAACTTCTTCCTACAAAATAACCATACTTGATCCCAAATCCATCATCAATTAGTCCCCTCACGGCCCCACTCTCTTTCATCCCATTTTACCCTCGTACCAAACACATTGTACGAAAAAATTAGTATTTTCAATATGTATAGTCATGTGGTGTCAACGACCTAGACTATTTCTTAGACATTATGAAACTATTTTGTACTTAGTTAGTTAATTACATATATAGTCACGGAGGGACATTGTTCTTAGTAGGGGCTCAATTTGTTTTTCCTTTCAAAATTGTCCAATTATTACACATATTTATAGTTTTTTAACCTAAATTATGTCCAAAACCCCAACTAAAAAATAGAGAAAATATAAAACAGCCCCCACAAAATAGATAAAATGCAATTTTAGCCCACACTAGACTAAAATTCTGATTCCATCCCTACATATAGTCATGTACTTTCTACTTAAATTTTAAAAGCTAGATGTACTAGAGGGAGTGTCTATTTTTGTTCACGCAGTACTTGAAACTCATATCCATTTTAATTAGTTAGGCTAATTATGCATATTCTTTTTTTATTTTAATCAGTTGAAAATTGATCATTTATCCATTAAAATCAATCTGTGCCTCTTGTGGTATCTGTTCCTGAGAGTGAATTATCAACAATAAACATTGCTGTACGTAAATACGCAAATAGAATTTGTTCCGTCAAAAGCAAAATAAAGGGGAGTTAGAGTTAGAAGATTCTAGTTATATATAAGGTTAAATTATTGACAATATCAACCCCACTAATCACAAGGCAATTGATGAATATTGTACTTATGATTTTCAACTTTAAACATATATATATATATATTATATATCCTTTCACGCACCTAAAACTGTTGAAAACTCTGAAAAGGTCGGCTGGACCCAGTTTGATGCATGGGAACACTCAGCCATAGTTTTCAGGCTTAATCATTACGGCCATTACATTATGCTCATTTATCAATTGCGATTAGTGTTTGCCAATAAGAAATTAATAATGTTACTCTTTAAAAAAATAAAAAATAAAACGTAGTAGTGCCAGACTCACCAAAGAGAAGAACGAAATCACATGGAATATCTGGATATAATAGTGCTGTTAGCTAATTAAGCTGGGAAAATGATCTTTTGTTTGAGGTCTATATTTATAGTCCATGTTCAATAGTGCATAATATACGCGAAATTAATAAGAGGAACGTTTCCCTTTTTTTCATCCATTTATGATACGTTTATTTACACATTTATAAAATAATTTTTGTCAATCTTTCAAGTAATTAGTAGTTGAATTGGCCAATTAGGAAGAGATACCTCTATTTCTTCAAACCCACATTTTGTTTGATAAAAGGGAAAGATCAGAATAGGAAAGAAGTGGAGGTCAAGAAGAACGAGTAATATGAAAGGGAGAGAATATCATAATCTCTTAAGTTATTTGGTATAAAGGACAAAGAGTAAAAAAAAGTAAAAAGTGGAAAAAAAAAATTATTAATAAAATTACTACATTACTAATTTTATAATTTTCTTAATAACTTTTGTTAGAGAGTAAATTTGTCAATTTATCATATTTTTTTTTTCTCTTCTCTTTAATCCTTTCAATGGGAAGGGATTAATTTTGGTGGGACCAAAGAAAATTCTAATACCTCCATCACTTTTTTTCCCTCCTTCCGTCCTTTTTACCAAACAAGAGATTTGTCCTCTCCCTCTACTCCTCTTTCATCCATCCCCTACCAAACATAAGTGGAGCGAGTGGAAACCAATTATATCTCTCCTCACAATTTAAAATTATATAAAGTGTACCCTAAATTTTTTTTTTTTCGAAAAATACGGGTAAGTTCTTTATTTGACCCTTCTAAAATTTTGTAATTATAAATTTTATCACCTATGACTGTGCACTGACTCTGTTTTTTTTTTCAAACTTAATCTATATTATTTTGAAAAACTTGATTATGGCCTTAATTTTTATGGATTATTTTTGTTTGGATTCATTTTGAAAAATCTTTTTAATCCTATTTTAGTTTACGTTGATGATTAATGTGTTTCAAAGTTATTATTTTTAGATTCTTCATGAGTTACATATTACTAAATTACAAGTCCATTTGAAGAAAGTAAATAAGTAAAAGAAAAAAAATACAAAGAAAATAAATAAGTAGAAGAAAAAAATACAAAGATCAAAAAGAAGTAATTAAGAACAAATTTAGCTAAATTTTTTTTAGCATATGTCCTCTCTAAAAAAATTTTCTGGGTTTCAAAAGCAAAAAATAAAAAAAAAAGGTTATGATCATTACAACAAATTTGTTTTCTAGTTACAAAATTTTAGCTGCAAGGTACAGTTGTCACTAAATATCATTTTTATGCTACAAAACAAAATTTGTTACCAAATATCTATTATTACCTACAAAATATATTTAGTTTCGTAACTAATAATAATAATTAGTAGCTAAATAAAATGCTAGTAGTTTGAGATGAAATTCCATGATTCTCCATGCTATATAGAAATATATATATATATATATATATATATATATATATATATAATATGCACTTCGTACAGTTGCACTAGATCATCCCTTTTGATCAGCCAATAAAAGGGTACAGAAAAGTTTGAAGCACATGCAATTTGGAGGTACTGTTGGTTAATTAACTAAAACTAATATTAAGTTCTTCGATCCTTTTCTGGATCATCCTTCTTTTGTCCTAATTATACTTCCTCGAGTAATTCAGCTTAATTAACGTTACTGAGCATTCATAGCCGACCATTATCGACGAATTGACCTTTGCTTTGTCTCCTACTAAATGTTTCTCCGGAATTTTTGGTTCACCAGTCAAATTAAATATATTTTCTTTTGTCGTACACCTACTGTTACTTGCAGAATAAAATTAAGATACAATTCTTATTAATAATTCTATTGCATGTTTTGTACATATGGATTGTTCTCCTAGAGTTTTTTGTTATTGTTTTTCTATGACATTTTCCCCCCTTAGAAATGTGACTTCAGGAAGAAGATAAGATATATAATTAATACTACTTAATGGAGGAAAATGTTCCATGTTGTGGGACCTTCTTCTTATAGAATATCCTAATTATCTTTTGTTTAAGTTTGATGTAATTTTATGTCCAACAAATAAATCAATGCCATATATATTAAAAATTCAAAGAAAGCGATAATTGTTTTCTTATTAAAAAAATGATTTAACTAATTACGGTTTTTTTAATAATTTTGCATCGATTTATTTGTTAGATTTAAAAATTGGACAAAGAATTTTAATTCCTTGTCATATATCCACATTATATATCTCACAGACTGTCAAAATTACATATCACCCTAATTAATTTCAAGTGAATCTAAGAAAAATCTATGCTGCAAACGGAATATATTTCCATCTACAAAGAGGTTGAAAATTTTGACCTCAAAAGAGATTAACTGACTCAGTCCAGGTATCAGATATTAAGAACTTAATATAACTGAAAAACAATTTTTGAAAGATTATTCCAACAATTACATTTTTGGAAAGTTCGAGTTTATTAATCGTTGAAGTTCAAGTATAGGTACCAGTGATATAAATATATATAAATGATGATCGGAATGTTATTGGAAAACCAAATTAAGTCATGATCAATTGATAGATCATATATATGTGTGTGTGTGTGTGTGTGTTTGTGTATGTATGTATGAATAAATCGTGCCATATTTCAATGAGCAACAATAACTCTGATAACTCAATGAGACGCGGGCGAAAAATGAAAGGGAACTAAAAATAAAAGGTCAAATTAACAATGATGTATCAATAATAAGCTTAGCTGCCTAGCTAGCTAGTTTTTTGTAACTTTCTTCATGCTACATATACAAGCTTAGCTAAGCTGTTGTTTTGTAACTTTCTTCATGCTACATAGTAGTAGTGGTGGTAGTAATCATGTTCAAAGATTTTAAAAGATAATGAACAACTTGTCAAACCCCACCTCCCTAAATTAAATGGGAGACATGCAGTAAAATATTTATATGTGGATAAAGTAAAAGACATGAATAACTTTAAAAGGTCCATATTAATCAAAAATCTTCCAAGGCACCAGACAAAGACATTCTTATATAAATGTGGGACCAAGGCACTTCTTTTTCTATCTCTACTTACTTTAAAAGCAGACTATAGTTTGGTTCTTCCTTCATTTGAAAGATATTAATTTTGCTTACATATCATATGTTTTTCCTCTTCTTAAGTAATTGGATATCCTCACATATACTATTCCTCATCTCGACCAATAATAATAAACCATGAAAAGACTGGATCTCTTCTGTTCATCTCCAGCATCCACTACCATATGCTCAAGCATAGACCAACACTCCATGGTCCGCCGCAGCCACAGAGCTCCCACCACCACCGCCACCGCCGCCAGCGACCACCAAAGTAGTCCGGCTCGGCTTCTTCATAATCGACTTAAGAACGTCCAGCCTCACGTCCCCTGTTCATCTCAGTTGCCAATCAACCCCAAACCTTATAATAATAATTATGATCAAAAGAGTAGAAAGAGTTGCTCTTCTAATTATAATTATTCTAAGCAAACTGAGCTACGTAGAAAAAGCTCAGCCGATATTTATGATTTAAAAGGACCTCCTTCAACTGGTTCTTCTCGTTATCTCTTAAGCGATGACTCATCATCAGCTCCCTTCATCGATTGGTTATCGGAAGCCGATGCTCATAAACGACATGTCGTTCCAGCCGAACCTGCGGCCAAGTATAGGAGCCTCAGCTCAAAAGACTCGCCTGCTTTGAAGACTTCTTCCTCAACTCGGTCTCGTCACCAGGTATGTGATGTACTTCTTAATATTAGTACTATTTTAATTTTCTACTATAGTTTTTATGACCAATACATGTGAAGCTATTCGAGTAACGAAAATTGGGTTGCTTTTTCTTCTCTCTTTTTTCTTTCTTTCTATCTTAAATTGTTGATAATGAATACTGATATAAGTGCCCTGTTCCAAAAATTTGGTCATGTTTGAAATTGCAGGTCGTAGTTTTGAGGGTGTCCCTGCATTGTAAGGGTTGTGAAGGGAAAGTAAAAAAACATCTCTCCAAAATGGAAGGTTGGTGCTTTTTTTTTTTCTCTCTTTTTCTTTTTTATTAGTATTATTATTATTATTGTTTTATTTTTTTTGTTTGAGTTCTGCTTGTGAAGAAATTTTTCTTATGAGATTGAGATGTAATGCATGGTAATAAAAAGGTTCCAAACTGAATCCCATGAATTTTGATTTTTTCTGCTTTAAAAAGTGCTGGGAATTTAATGGCCTGATTAATTCGCTAGTGTTGTAATTTGTTAGTAAAAAAGATGGCACTGAAATTTATAACATATTTATTAATTTGCTAAAATTATGTAGGAGTGACATCATTCAGTATAGACTTGGCATCAAAGAAAGTGACAGTCATCGGGGACGTAACCCCCTTAGGTGTGTTAGCAAGCGTGTCAAAGGTGAAGAACGCTCAGCTTTGGCCTTCAACAACATCATCACCATCTTCACCTTGGTCAGCATGAGCCATGATCAGTTATTCGTATTAATTAATCACTATATTTAGTGCTTAATTAGTAATTAATTAATTTGAAGTTCCAGCTAGAGTGTTGGTTTGTACTGATATTGTAGTAAATTAGTCGTTTAATTAATCATAAATTATGTTTAATGTATAATGTAAATCATGCAAACTCTTTTAAGGTATCGAAATCAAACTATAGTTTGTTTTATTTTAAATTAAAAAACAAAAAGAGTTAAAAGTGAGAGATTCAGTACTATTATACTCTTTTGCTGTGATAATACTTTGTTGGAACAATCAATGGCGTCCTTCCATATGTTACCTTTTTTAATTTGCTTAAATGTTTTTAAAAAAGTAAATAATAATAATTAAAGGAAAAAAAAATCATGCATGTTCAGGCTGGCCACGATGAGCAGGGCCTTCTTGTTTACTAGTTACAATGTCAATAATGTAACACAAGCATTAGTACTGTCTGGGGCCAATGTATTCAAATGCATTTGAACTACATTATTTGATGTTATCGATGCTTAAATTGATGGAAAATGAGACATGTAAAATTTAAATAAAGGGTCACCTTTAATCTTCGCATTCATTTTGCTTAAACAACCATATTTTCAGTCAATGTGCATAAAGGTTAGCCAAGTTGATATATACATCAGAAGATCTTATTGAAATTTAGTTCTCATTAAAGATCATAACGTTCTCCAAACCATGAGTACTATATATATAAATACACACAAAATATACATATATATTATATGAAATCCTAGGCGTTACAAATTTTTATACTCAAGCGCACGTATCGAACAAGCAATAAAATGATGAATAAAGATATCGTTTCTAAAAAAAATTGTTATAATTTGTTAAGTAATAATTTACATTAATTATCAATTTATCCAAACAATCAATTTAAAAATTCTAAAATTAAAATTTAAACTAAAAGAAAACAAGAACATATATAAAATTAAATTAAAGAGCACAAGTAATTTTATCAAATCACCAATGAAAATAAATCTAGGATTACAATTTTTACTTTACGTATGCTTAAATTACTAGTTATCTTTCTTGAATTACTATCTAACCCGAATTGCCAATCAAAAACCCTTGTATATCTATAAGCCTCTTCCAATAGTCAAGTAGAAATATCTCCTCTAATTAACTAACTATATTCATACATAAATTAGATTAAGAAAAGATTCATTAAGAGAAATTTATTTCAATAATTGCATATGTTATGTAAGTATATTCTTATCTTACACAAACTCATCTAATCATAATAATGTGTTATTCTATCTAGGTCTAAATCCGAATTTTATCTTCCAAGTTCATACAGAAGTGATCAAGCACTCAAAAGCATTAAGAACAAGATAGAATAAACAATTCGTAAATTAAAATTGCAAAATCAAAGAAGAAACATCATAATTCAAACTATATATAGAGATCTCATTGTAACTATAAAAAATTAATTTAGTTCATAACTAAAATAACAAGACTAAAAATAAAAATTTGCAACATGATGAAAAGTAAAAATAAAAATAAATAAACAAGAGTTGAACAGAGTGGGGAATAATTGAGAATAATCGTAAACATCCTCTTCCAATTTAGCTTCCAATTATTTTCTCTATTATTCTCTCTTTCCTTGGACTATTGTGTATCTCTCTCGAAAATAGTGTATTTTTTTCTCTATCCCGTAATCTTTTTATAGCTAATGGGAGTGGATTCACTTCTCCAAAGCACCATTCTGATTTGTAGAAGGTATGTGGCAATTTTCCCTTTTTTTTCATCACTTTTCTCTTTCTGTTATCTCACATTTCTATTCAACTTCTAATACTTGGGCAATTATCCCATGCGACAAATAAGCGTAAGCTCAGCATGAAACCATGAATTGATTGCCTAAAACACGAAGTTGACTTTAACAGGTGACGTGACGAGATCTAGTTCGTGAAATAGCAGGTCGTACGGGACATGCATTGTATAGGATCCAACCATTTAAATGTCTCTGTGCCAGCTGACACAATCTGAGCCCCACCTGTCTCCTGCCCACTGCTGTTCACTCGCTACGTCTGGTCCATCCAAAAGCTTGATCTGACGGCCAGAAATCCTTCAGATTTTCTTTGTTTCCTCTTTTTATTTTTATTTTTAAAACTTGATTAAAACCAAATTAAATTAAACCTAAATCTAATAAAAGAAATCTTATTAACATTAAATAAACTTAAACTAAATTAATTAAAACACCTAAACCTAATAAAATAACATAAATTAAATAAAACTAAATCCAGACCAAAATAAAATAAAACTAATTATACTACTTAATATCTAAATAAAAAATTACTTTAGGACACAAAAATTTAGTAGATAAAAAGCACAAATAACTCTATAAAAATAGAGTTATCATACCCCTAAACTTGAATTTTTGCTAGTTCTCGAGTAAAAAAAAGAAAGAAAAATCTAAACTAAAATTTTAAACACCTAAACATGACCAAACCATGACCTAGTTTAATTCTCAAAATTTGCCTCAAAGATTTTACATAATTTAAAGCTCACTGAAAAACTTTGAATACTGTAAAAGTCTAGAATTTTAATTCAAATGCCAACCCGATTCCACTATAGATTCCTTTAATGTGTATGAATAAATAATTATATTTAATAACTTACAACTCAAACTAGTTTATACAAACAAGTAAGTTATAATAAATCTCCACATAGAAATAAATAAACTTTATAGGCCTGATTTTCATACCACTCTCCATTAATGTAGACTAATATTGCACCAAAGATCATTAGGACTTAATTAAGCTTGTAACGTATGGCTAAGATAAAAGGTATGATAATAGACATTTTTGTGGCTTAAATCACCCTAAGCACATAACTTATTCTTGGACCTTTATACTACTCAACTTAACACCTTGTTGACATAGCTCTCCCAAACTTGAAATCCATTGTCTTTTTTCATTCCATTTTTTTTCATTAAAGTACTATACTCCAAACTTATGATTTTTCAATCTTTTTTTTTTACCACATATATTTTTTTTAATTTTTTCTTCACTTTTTTTACCTCTCTTTTTTTTTTTCATACCTCAATAAAATAATTTTCCTCAACACCACCCTTCTTCCCAAATTACATAACCCAAAATATTTTCAACAAAGATCACAACTATGCTCATGGGTACAAGGCAAAATGTTAGAAACTTTTTGAAAACTAGGCTAAAAATATGGGTATCAAAGAAAATGTCAATAATTAGACTCAAAGGAGTAAACTAAGGATATAAGTGTCAAAGGTAAGCTTGAAAGACTCAAACAATCTAAAGATGCCCTAAATCATATCTCTAATATAATACAGTCTAGGATTTTGCCTCAAGTAATAATCAAACAGGTTCTAGAATTTATTGATGAGATTTCAAAGATGCACTTAATTTACATACACTTCTTCTAAGTAAGCAAAACAATTAAATGCAATTATTCATGTGCTCAAAATCATCAAGGAATTATAAGCAAAACTAAACTAGTATAGAATCAAGCACACAGACAAAAACAGCATTCATCATTCTTCCAAGAACTTTATTCAGTTAAATCAAACTAGGTCATAAAAACAAAACTATTTTTTAATTTTTTTTCTTTTTCTTTTTTAAAATTTCAGCTCCCTACTGCCAAACTTAAAATTAACATTGTCCTTAATGTTAAAAATAAAAGAGAAAGTAAAAGAAAACTCTCTCAGATTTTCATACCGTGGAGGCTTTTAGTTGAGTCACTGAAGTCCACTTATCGACCCCCAAACTTATGCAAAAACTTGAAACACACAAAAACAAAACAGACAAACTATAACAAAAGAAAAGAAACCTAATAAATTCAAAATTAAAAGGAAAACAGAAAGTTCATGGGTTGCCTCCCAAGAAGCGCTTGATTTATAGTCTTCGGCTTGACTCTCTGTTACTTTAGTTCGGATTAGACAGAGTAATAAAGGTCTTTTCCCAATCAAATTCTCTTCCATTATATTGCTTAAGTCATTGTCCATTAACCTTGAAAATTTGCTTGGACCCTTTATCTTCAACTTCTACAACTCCATATGGAAACACTTGGGTGACACAAAATGGTCCCGACCATCTGGACCTAAGCTTCCCCAAAAATAATTTCAATCGTGAATTAAAGAGAAGCACTCGTTGAATTGGTTCGAATCGCTGATCTAGTATCTTCTTATCATGCCATCTTTTCGTCTTCTCCTTATATAGCTTTGCATTTTCATAAGCTTAGAGGGGAAACTCATCCATCTCGTTTAATTGCAAGAGACGTTTAATACCAACAGCTTGTATATCAAAATTAAGCTTCTTAATTGCCTAGTATGCGTGATGTTCTAACTCCACTGGAAGAAGAGATTCTTTCCCAAAGACCAATCAATACGAGGATATACTAATAGGTGTCTTATATGCAGTTTTGTATGCCCACGGTGTATTGTCTAACCTCTTAGACCAATCCTTTCTACTGAGAGATACTGTTTTTTCAAGAATTCTCTTTACTTCTCAGTTGGAAATCTCTGCTTGCCCACTTATCTATGGATGATAAGCTGTAGGAATCTTATGAGTCACACCATATTTAGCAAGAAGGGCTTTAAAGTTCTTATTACAAAAATGCGTCACCTCATCACTGATGATAGCTCACGGTGTACCAAAATAATTAAAGATATTCTTATTCAAGAAATTCATCACCACTTTAGAATCGTTGGTTGATAATGCTACGGCTTCCACCTATTTGGATACATAATATACTGTTACTAGAATATAAAGATTACCAAAGGACGGAATGAATGGTCCCATGAAATCTATACCCAAGACATCAAAGATCTCCATTTATACAATATTATTCAACAGCATTTCATGGCGACGTGAAATATTACCTACTCTTTGACATTGATCACACCTTAAGACAAAATAATGGGCATCTTTAAATAGTATAGGCCAATAGAATCCTGATTGGAGCACTTTTGTTTCGGCCTTTTCACCTCCAAAATGACCTCTATACTCAGAAGAGTGACAATGATGGAGAATTTCTTCTATTTCTTCCTTTGGAGTACACCTTTGTATAATTTGGTCGGCACATTGCTTGAATAAAAATGGTTCGTCTTAGAATTAATATTTCACATCATGTTGAAACCTTTTCTTCTACTAGAATGTAAAATCTAGAGGTAACTGCTTGCTCATAAGATAATTAACATAATCTGCATACCACAGGATACTATACTCGATGCTAAAGAGTTGCTAATCGGGAAAAGACTCATTGATTAGAGTAGTATCTCTTTTTTTCTTTTCTTTCTTCAATCTTGAAAGGTGTTCTACCACTTGATTTTCTGTTTCTTTTCAGTCTCGCACTTCAAGATCAAATTCTTGTAATAGAAGTATCTATCTAATCAACCTTGGCTTTGCATCCTTTTTGGCAATGAGGTACTTGATCGCAGAGTGATCTGTGTAAATAATTATTTTAGTCCCAATAAAATAAGATCTAAATTTGTCAAAAGTAAATACCACAGCCAACAACTCTTTCTTAGTAGTCATGTAGTTGATTTGAGCATCATTCAATTTCTTGCTAGAGTAATAAATAGCATGAAACATCTTCTCCTTACGCTACCCCAAAGCTGCCCCAATCGTATAACCGTTTGCATCGCATATGAGCTCAAAAGGAATAGACCAGTCTAGCACAACAATAATAGGAGCTGTCACTAGCTTATTTTTCAAAGTGGCAAAGGTTTCAAGGCATGCTTCATCAAAATTAAAGACTTCATCTTTCTCTAGCAAGTCACATTTTAGTTTGGCAATCTTCAAAAAATCCTTGATGAATCTTCTATTTTCCTAACATATCCAAGAAAACTACGAACCCTTTTTACATTTATAGGCGGAGGAAGTTTCTCAATAGTCTCTATCTTTGCTTTTTCAACTTCAATTCCTTTATTCGAAACCCGATGCCCAAGTACGATACTTTTTTGGACCATGAAATGACATTTCTCCCAGTTTAACACCAAATTAGTGTCTTCACATCATTTCAGTACAAGAGCTAAATTATGTAGACACATGTCAAATGAATCATTGTAACTGAGAAACATCCATGAATGCCTCTAAATATTGCTCCAACATATCAGTAAAGATCACCATTATACATCATCGAAAGGTGGCTAGAGCATTACATAGATAGGACGACATTCTTCTAAAAGTAAAAGTTCCATAGAGGCAAGTAAATGTGGTTTTTTCCTATTTTCTGGTGCTATAACAGTCTGATTATACCTCGAGTATCTATCTAAGAAACAATAGTAATCATATCCCGTTAATCTGTCGAGCAATTGATCAATAAAGGGTAGTAGAAAATGATCCTTCTGAATTACTTTATTTAATTTTCGGTAGTACGTGCAAATTTTCCACCCAGTTACTATTCTTATTGGAATAAGCTCGTTGTTTTCATTAGCCACCACCATCATACCACATTTTTTCGAAACACATTGTATCAGACTTACCCATGAGCTATCAGAAATTGGGTAGATAATCTCAGCATCTAACCACTTTATTATTTCTTTTTTGACTATTTCTTTTATGATTGGATTTAAACTTCGTTGATGCTCCACTATTGGTTTGTGATTATCTTCTAGCATAATTTTATGCATACAAAAGGACGGACTGATGCCTCGAATATTTATTATCAACCACCCTAAAACCCTCTTGTATTCTTTCAACATTCTCAACAATTTCTCCTCTTGTGTGTCATCAAGATTGGCAGAAATTATAACAGGAAAAGTAGAGGACTTGCCTAGGAAAGCATAGTGCAAATGACTCTGCAATGGCTTTAGTTCTAAAGAGGGAGGTTCTTTAATAGATTGCTTAGTGTAGGGTTCACTACCCGTTGGTTACTCTAAAACTTCAAATTTTTGCTTAGTCTTATCAAATCAAGGTACAATATTCAGCAAATTCAAGTACTCCTTGGCTTCTAATGTCTTCACATTAGATGAACTAATTAATGAATCTTCAAGCAGATCTCTAATAGTGGTATTTCCATAAGCTTCATCAAACATTCTATCAACTATGTCAATACGAAAATAATCTTCAATATCACTTGGAAACTTCATCGTCTTGGACACATTGAACGTCACCTCCTCATTATGTACTCTCATGGTCAACTCTCCTTTTTGTATATCAATGAGCATTCTTCTAGTGGCTAGGAATGGCCTACCCAAAATCAAAGGAATGTCTCGATCCTCCTCTATGTCCAGCATAATAAAGTTTATGGGAAAGATAAACTTATCAACCTTCACCAAAACATCCTCGACTGTTCCCCTTAGGTATGTAAAATATCTATCAGCTAGCAACAGGATGATAATGGTTGGTCTTGCCTCCCTCAAACCCAGTCTTTTAAATATGGTCAGTGGTATCAAGTTTATAGTGGCTCTTAAATTACACAATGCTTGCCCAGAAAATTGCTCACCGATTCTGCACAAAATAGAAAAGCTCCTAGGATCTTTCAACTTTAGAGATAGTTTCTTGAGAAGGATAGCGTTGCACCCCTCTGTAAGAGCTACTGTCTCAAATTCTCCCAAGTTTATCTTTTTAGATAGAATATCCTTCATGAATTTAATGTAGCTGAGCGTAGCTGGGCATTTGCTCTAGTGCTTCTACGAACGGGATGTTAATGTGCAACTTCTTAAATATCTCCAAAATCCTTGAGAAGTGTTGATCAAGCTTCTTCTTCTCGATCAAGCTTCTTCTTCTGAAATCTCTGTGGGAATGGTGGCATTGGGTTATAAGGGGTGCTCTCAAGCTTAGATGTTGCTTATGGTAGGCGTTCCTTATGTGGTTTCTCTTCAATGTTCTCACCTTCAGTTGCAACAAGTTTCCTAACTTCTATGTGCACTTCTTTACCACTTCTCAAGGTGATTTCTTTGCATTGCTCCTTGTTTTATCTCTTTGGAATCACCTCAGTATTTCCTGGCAGTGTTCCTTGAGGACGGTCATTAACAACATTGGCTAATTAGCACAATTGCATCTCAAAAGATCTCAATGTGGCAGCTTGGTTTTGAAGAATTGCATCATTCTTAGCCATGTACTACATAAACATTTCCTCGAGTGATGGCTTTTTCTCCTATTGTGGTAGCAAGGCTTGTTGTGCAAATCCAAGTGGAGGCATAGATCATCCAGCTGAAATGGACCCTTGGTTGTTAGTGTTATTCCAAGAAAAATTAGAGTGATTTTTCCTTCCTGGGTTGTAGAAATTAGAGTAGGGATTATTCTATCGATTAAAGTTGTTGATGTACTGTGCAGATTCAATAGTAAGAGGACGTTAGCCAATTATATGATTGTCATCGCAACTTTCACAAACTGTATATGGCTTATGCATCGCCTGAATTCTCATCGAGTCAATCTTCTTGGATAAAACATTAACTTATATGGTTAAGGATGCCATGGTCTCCAATTCATTTATGTTAGCTACTCTTTTTGGATTCATTCTTTCTGACAGCCACTGGTAGTCATTAGCTGCCATCTCCTCTAATAGGTCATATGCTTTTTCAGTCGATTTTCTCATCAAGACACCTCCAGCTGCTACATCAACTATTGTTCTCAAGTATCCCATCAGGCCATTATAGAACGTTTGAACTAGTAACCACTTCGGGATCCCATGATATAGGACATCTTCTCAACATATCTTTATACCTCTCCCAACCTCATATAGTGATTCATTATCGAATTGAGCGAATAAGGTGATATCATTGAGCATATTGGCTCTTTTCGCTAGCGGAAAAAATTTTGTCAAAAACTTCTGTGCCAAATCATCGCATATAGTGATTGAACCGGCTGGTAAAGAGTTCAACCGGCTCTTAGCTTTATCCCATAAAGAGAAAGGGAAAAGCCGCAACCTAATTACATCATCAAAAGCTCCATTATGCTTGAAAGTATCGCAAATTTCCAAAAAATTCACAATATGATGGTTCGGATCATCACTAGGTAATCCTCCAAACTGAACTGAGCTTTGGATCATTTGAATAATAATGGACTTCAGTTCGAAGTTGTTAGCATTATTGGCAGATCTTTGAATGCTTGAACTGAGGTCATCAATTAATGGGACCGCATAATCATGTAGAGACTTTGTTTCATCCTGGTCACCTATTAGTGTTGAAGGATTTGCTTGTCAATTTTTCGTTCTTCGAATCTCTCTAAGCGTTCTTTCAATCTCAGGATCTAACGGCAAGCGCTCCCAACTTCTTGTATGTCTCATATAATGCTAAAGAGTATATGAGATTATCAAAGAAAAGGAAAAAAATAATAAATAAAATAAAATAAAAGTTTGAATTAAATCTCAACTAATCGATATTAGTATTAATAAAAATTATTAAACAATTTCCCTGACAATGGTATCAAAAACTTATTATGAATTTTTATACGCAAGTGCACGTATCGAACAAGTAACAAAGTGATGAATAAAGATATCATTCCCACAGAGAAATTGCTATATTTTGTTAAGTACTAACCTACACTAGTTATCAATTTATCCAAATAATCAATTTAAAAATTCTAAAATTAAAATTTAAACTAAAAGAAAACAAAAAAATAAATAAAACAAAATTAAAGAGCGTAAGTAATTTTATCAAATCACCAATGAAAATAAACCTAGAATTACAATTTTCACTTTACGTATGGTTAAATTACTAGTTATCTTCTTTGAATTACTATTTGACCCGAATTGCCAATCAAAAACCCTAGTGTATCTACAAGTCTCTTCCGATAGTCAAATAGAAATAGCTTTTCTAATTAACTCACTATATTCTTATGTGAATTAGATTAAAAAAGATTTATTAAGAGTAAGGTCTTTCAATAATTGCATATGTTATATAGGTATATTCCTATCTTACACAATCTCATCTAAGCATGATCATGTTTTATTCTATCTAGGTCTAAATTTAAAATTACTCTTATAAGTTCATACAGATTACCAGTATTAATTCAAGTGATGATCAAGCAGTCAAAACCATTAAGAATAGAATAAACAATTCATAAATTAAAATCACAAAATTAAATAAAAAATATCGTAATTCAAACTACATATAAAAATCTTATTGTAACCCTAAAAAATTAATTTAATTCATGACTAAAATAACAAAACTAAATATAAAAATTTACAACATAATAAAAGCTAAAAATAAAAATAAACAAATGAGAATCGAAGAGTAAAAAATGATTAAGAATAATCGCAAGCCTCTTTTTCTAATTTGGCATTAAATTGCCGTCTTTATTAATCTCTCTCCTCGGACTATTATGTATGTGCATATTTTTTGCTCCGTCCTGCAGTTTTTTATAGCCGATGAAAGTGAATTCACGTCCTCCAACTCACCATTCTGATCGGTGGAAAGTATGTGGCAATTTCCTTTTTTCTTTTCCTCTTCTCTCTTTCCGGTTATCCCACGTTCCTATTCAACTTGTGATACTTGGGCAATTATCCCATGCGGCAAATAAACGTGAGCTCAACACAAAACCAGGACCTGATTGCCTAAAACGCGAAGATGACTTCGACGGATGACGTGGCGGTAACTGGTTCGTTAAACAGGTTGTACAGGACATGCGTTGCATAAGATCTGACCGTTAAAGTTCTCTGCGCCAGCTGACACAATTCAGGCCCCACTTGTCTTCTGCCTGCTGCCGTTCACTCACTGCGCCCGCGTGTGCGAAGCACGCGCCAATGCAGTCCATTAAAAGGCTTGATCGAAATCCTCCGTATTTTCTTTGTTTCCTCTTTTTATTTTAATTTTTAAAACCTGTTTCAAACCAAATTAAATTAAACCTAAATCTAGTAAAAGAAATCTTATTAAAATTAAATAACTTTATACTAAATTAATTAAAACACCAAAACCTAAAAAAATAACATAAAATTAAATAAAACTAAATTCAGACCAAAATAAAATAAAACTACTTAGATTACTTAAAAATCTAAATAAAAAATTACTTTAGGACACAAAAATTTAGTAGATAAAAAGCAAATAACAAAAATAGAGTGATCACTGGGCCTCTGATGATAGAGTCGTGTTAGTGTAATGACAAATTCAATAAAAACCACAAAAGCACACACCACGCCATCATAATCAATATGTTGCAAAATGCATGCAGTGGGGGATGGTCGGAGGCACTCAATTAGACACAGTTACAGGTTATTGTTTGAGACAGGTAGAAAAATCACATTTTCCCTTTTTCCTTTTCTTTCTTTCTTATGGATTGCACCCCCATTCAAAGTTTTGGTGGGTGCTTTTGCTCGGTTTGGAAGGTCAAATTTTGGATATATATGTTAAAAAAAAAAAAAAGAAATTTTGATTTCCTTAGATTGATTCCACACTCGAAAAGCACTTATATACTTTTAATATTTGAAAACAAAAACCATGTATTGGTCATTTAAATAAAACAAAAGAAGAATTAACTTAAGTTAATTGGTCTTAAAAGTTCAATCACACACGTTCTCTCGCATAATATTTATGTTTTTAAAAAGTGAAATCAAGAGTGAAGATGTCCTCAACTTATTTTTTGAAGAATTTCTGTCATCCATTTTCAAAGGATGAAACATACAATATTGCCGGATAAACCCTAAATGTCAAACTATATATGATTCTATGAATCATGCATCTGGTGACTAATCAAACATCATGCTTAAGCATTCATTCAGTATCTTTTTCATTAATACGTACCTACCCCTAAGACTTCGTGTTTGCTAAAATGACAAAAGAGTGGTAAAGAAGTTTCATGGGTTGGGATGGTATAATTCAATTTCTACTTGACTTACTGTCTGACTGTTTGGCGGCAAGTTATCATCTTGGTGAGGGAAATATGCCTTTTCCCACAATAACCCAAAACCAAATGATGACAGCCAGCTCTACTTTTGGTTAAGAGTCTATTTCAAAATTTCCAATGGTGAGGCCACTTTATGTTTCTTTGTTTCTTTCTATGTCCTTACTTTTTTCGACTTTACACTTTATAGTTTAATTATTTGTTTATCTAACCAACTTATTATTTGTTTATCTATACAAATTTAGATGAAAAGTTCCAAAGCTAAGGCAATCTTCACAAAAGCCCACGACTTGATTTCTGTTTTTCTTTTTTTCTTTTTCTTTATCGTTTTTCTTAATTTTGATTTTTTGTTTTCTTTATCATTCTCTTGCTCTTTATTTTCAGGGGAAAATAATCACAACTTTAATAACTTTGACTAGGACTTGGGCGGCTGGCAAAGAAAAAACTAGCAAAAAGTTGGAAAATGCTTCATCCACTAAGTGATTTGTATAATTATAACATATGGTATAGACATTTGGTATCAATGTCGCGCAACTTCCATAGTGATAAGATTTAAACATACAAAATTTGTTTATTGGTGTTCAATAGCATAATTGGTGATTATTAATTTTCAATATTTTTTAAAGGAAAATACTTTCTTTAATAATAAAAAGATAGCACAATATATATAAAAAGAATTTTTGATTACAAAGCAGATAATTGTAAAGAACTAATAAAAATCTTTGGAAGAAAATTATACAATGTGATCTTAGCAAAATTGACCTATAAGAAGAAAATTTATGCAGATTATCATTGATGTGTACTTCGATAAAGCTTCACATCTCAAGGATTGGCTCGTTGTGACACTCCCTTCAGCATTTATTGTTAGTGTCTCTTACTTCTCAGCAAAAATTCATAGGAGAACAAATACTACTTTACACACAATCCAAATTTGAACAGATTGGCTGGTAAGAAACTAACATAAATTTAATTCTAGATAAACTAAAATAACAAAATTATAAACAAATACTACAAATTATCGTAAATCTAAATATGAGAATATCAAACTAATTACAAGATTAACTATCTCCCTATATAGGAAAATTATTTAATATTACTACTAAAAACAAAAAAAAATTATAAAAAAATTTATACCCAAAAGAGGAAAAACTCTTCTCTCTGATAAGAGAGATACTTGTTAACGAAAGAGAGCTATTACTAGCGAAAGAATTCTCTTATCTAAGAGAAAGCCCTATACTAAATAGAAGTGACTCCCTCTCTCTATAAAAAGGAAAGCTACATTTTCAATGTTAAAGCATAAAATTTTGATCTTTTCTATTCACTTCCCTTACAGTTGCACGTGTTTGGATATAAGATTAGTCTCAATTGTGCAACATGAACACGAAAATTTGTTCGGTATTATTTATGTTTTTTGTTTTTAAAAGTGAAATAGATGATAAATATTTCTTAAACATTTTGAACGCTTTTATTATTTATTTTATTTTTTAATACAAAAACACAAATATTTCCAAACAATTATTTATTAGTAAGTGCGCACAAATTCTGTTACTTTCAAATAATTACGAATAGTGAGAAAACGTTAGTGCAAGAAGCAGTTAGGATTGAGATTTATAATGTAACCAAACAGAGAAAGGAGATAAAAAGTTTATAGGCTGGTTCCAGGAAAGGACCCCAAAACTAAAAAATATTAATCGAATCCTTATGTTATCTGAGGTAGATCGCTCTGCTTTTTGTAACATGGAACAATTTTATAATTTTTTTAAGGGAAAAACAATTTTATAATTCTGTTGTTGCAAAAAGTGTAAACTTTGAATTACTTCTCACTTCGGATTTGTTTGAGCTATCTGCCACTGTACCAAAACCTTGAGCTTAAAATTGGGTTGCTCAAAAAAAAAAAAAGGAAAAGAAATTAAGCTTAGCTGTTTTTTTAATAAAAAATAGAAACTTTTATTATGAGACTTCAAATTTACCCCTGATTTTGCCGAAAGAGTTATTTTGGTGCAAAACTTCTATATTTTAAAAATATTTATTTAATTACTATACGATTAAAGTAGAATTTAGAATTTATTAAATAATAGGTGTCTTAAGCAAAATAACCGAATTTTGAATATATTTTAAATAAATATTATTTTTCAAATACTCTAGTAAAATGACCAATAGAATATTGTATATACTAAGTGTAGAATATGACTTATCCACTTTAAAAAACTAGCATATATATACACTCAACCAATCAATTATAAAAAGAGAAGAAGGAACATTCATTAAAATAAAGAATAAAGAAAGTAATACACTCCAGTTTTATATTAATTTAATAATTACTGAATAATTTAAAAGAAAAGTCTAAATAAAAGAAAAAGTGAATCTCATTGTTCTATATAGGCCCAACAACGGCAAACTTTGGACTCTTTGGTCACGTTTATTAATCCATGATGGGAAAAAAAAAAAAAAAAAAACCTAGATAAAAGAAAAAGTGAATCCCATTGTTATGAATAAGCCCAACAACGGCAAATTTTGGACTCTTGGGTCACGTTTATTATTATTAATCCGTAATGGGAATGAGTAGAAAAAGAACGATGAGAATAAGAAATAATGAATGGAATGTTATGATTCTTGTAACTAATTAGGTATGTAAACACC
>JXTB01000075.1:577854-595525 GCA_002914805.1 Parasponia andersonii
CTCCAATTATTTTACGTCATATTTTTTTTATTGCTGAAATATTTTGTAAGGCAAGATGTGACCCTATATTTGAACCAATTATAACACGTATGCAAAAAGTATTTTTGAAATATTGGTTTCCAAGTCCTTTATTATATTGATTTTCTTTTATTTTAGATCTTAGGGTAAATTAAATGGTCTTTCTAATTTAATTAGCTACATTTCTAAATATTTTGAGATAGACTATACTACTGAATATACAAATACTCGTGACAAATTTTTTAAAATGTATAGTATATATGAGATTAAGTTTGGCAGTAATCAACAACAACACACTCCTCCACAAGAAACTGAAGAACAGTCAAAAAATAAGTCTTTTTGGAGCATGGTAGGTTCTCGTCCTCAAGGATATGGTCGTGGCTCATCATCAACATCATCAAGTTCAAGTCAACTACTACCACCAATAAATCCACAATAATCCTCTGATCTTACTCAATATATTGAGCTAGACTCTGACATCGATCCCAATGATGAGAACTTCAAAGTTTTGGAATGGTGGCATAAGCGTCAACCAAGATTCCTGGTGCTTTCACAATTAGCCCGTGATGTTTTAACGATTCCGGTGTCCATGATTTCTTCAGAGTCTGCTTTTAGTACGACTAAGATGATAGTAGATGAGCAGAGGACTTCGTTGGCTCCTAAAATGGTTGAGGTGTTAATATGTGTTAAAGATGGGGAAAAAGCGGCAAAGAGAAATCAAGACACTATTCGTATTTGTAATGAATAATTGGCCGAAAATTTCAATAACTTGTATATGAATGATGATGATGAGTCATAAACTCATAAAGTCATAATTAATGATATACTATTTTTTTCAAGTAATAATTTGAATTGTAATAAATGATCATCAATAAAATCAAATTTCAATATTTCAAATTTATTTGTTTGATTATTTTTCTTAATATCCTATTTAATTATTATTAATTTTTTAACAATACAAAACATATGTAGTTTATGTTGTCAACTTTTTTAAATGAAAATTCAAATAAAAATTTTAAATTTAACAGATTAAAAAAAGTTGTTAAAAAAATCAAATAATAGAAAAAAAAAAAAAAACGGGCCGAGTAGGGGCCGGGCCGGCCCGGTTTTGGCCCATCAAAAAGCCCGGCGGGCCAACGGGCCCGGCCGGGCTATATTTTATTTTGACCGGACCGAGCCGGCCCGGCCCGATCACCCCCTAAAGCCTGTGATGGGCAGGCCGGGCCCGGCCCGCCCATTTTGCCACCTCTAGTGTCAATTGTCAAGAACATCTTTACCTATAGCTGAAAGCATTTTAATTATGAAAAACAAGTTATTTGTGACAATTTTAGGAGTTTTTTATGGTAAAAATTTTTTTGATTATAGGTATGAACGTTCTTGACAATCATACAATGTCATTTTAAAAAAAAATGCACAAAAAGTCATTTTGGCCCAAGTTAGTCGTACCCATGTCTTTTTCTCAAAGTGAAAATTATGTCTTTTACGACATTTTCATAAAAGCATTCGAGATATACAGTGGACTTAGATTTTTCGAGATCCAGTACTGTAATTTTAGAAATATAACACTTTCTAAAATATTTTTAGAAAAATATCATTTCTGAAATAATAACTAATAACTAAACATATTTATAATTAGTAACTAAAAGTATTTATAACTGATAACCAATTGTCAGACACTAGTAAGTAATAATTATTTCAAAAGTAGTATTTTTCTAAATAAAGCGGTGTGAAAATTGGAATAAAATATGATCCACCGTATTTTTGTAATTCTTTTTTGTTTTTGTTGGAGACATGCTAGAAACCTTTTCACAATAAGCTTTTTTTTTTTTTTTTCAAAATTCTAGGTCCAAAGTATCAAAAATTGAAAAATTCCGGATGGGCCAAATGTTTTGAAAAATCCTAAATTGATTTAGAAAAATATCACTTTTAAAGAGCTTGTTTTAGAAAATAATAATTTAATAAATATTTTTTAAAAGTACAACTTTTCTTCAAAATTAGTATTTTTTTAAACTATTTGAGCTAACTAGTGGATTACTCGGAGTAATCAATCTAGTTGTTTAATGTAACCAGTCAAGCATCTGAGATTACTTGATTACTTCAAATATCTTATTAATTAATAAAAAATGATATTTTCTTAAATACTTTTAAAATAGTATTTTTTAATTAAAATCTGAGATTTTAGTAACTATTTCAAAATCTAAAATTTTTCAATTTTTTTTAAAACTTACCGTAAAAAATCAAATTTCATTTTTCCCCAACCTTTCTCGCCAAATCGGTGGCTCGTTAGTAAACCACTAAGCCGTAACTACACTTCAAAACAACTAACGAGTTACGACAGCACAGGGGAAAAAAGAAAGAACGACATCAATAATAAGAGAAGACTGCTTAAACGACATCAAAACAGAAAAAGACACCATTGATAAAGAACGACATTAACCTCCGAAAAAGATATTATATTAAAACAACAACAATGTAAAAGCTACAAAAAGCGACTATAACCCAAAAACGACACCAGATAGGAAGTCACGACATCAGAGTTAAAAAATAGAAAGTAGAAACGACATCATCAGAGTTAAAAAATAGAAAGTAGAAACGACATCAATTGAAAACGAATATGAACTTAAGATTAAACAGAAAACGATAAACATATATATATATATATAAAGAAAAACAAGGATACCTAAGAAACGAAAAATGAGCAAAACGACAATAACTAATATATATATATATATATATATATATATATATATAAAGAAAAACAAGGATACCTAAGAAACGAAAAATGAGCAAAACGGCAATAACTAAGGAAAACTGTTCCTAATGTTTGCACACTAAGCTCATATCCTTATTGACATTAAAAAAAAAAAAAAAATTGCATCAGAACAAAGCTAACAAGTAAGAGAAAATTAATCACTAGAAACTCACAAAAGTACAATGTATCTTGATTAGGAAACAAATAAAAACTGCGAAAATTTTTCCAAGTTTTATTTTAGTATTTTTTTTTTTACTCTTATAATTTTTAGATATATTATTTTGTGTTATTTAGTGTTTTTGTTATTAGGGATTACGTGTGTTCGGGGCTAGGGTTCGATAATATATATATTTTTGCTTTAAATTTATAAGAAGTGATCTAGTTAAATAGAAAGGTCACAAAACAAAAGGAAAAAAATATTTACGACAAAATATTTACAACAGCGTAAAGCGACAAGAAACATAAAAATGAATTCAAAATAGATATACGAAAATGCATTCAATTCCAACTTGAAAAACGATACTACATTTCAGGGGAAAAAAAAAAAGTGTTGAATTTCACTAAGAAGGGTGAATTACATTTATTGTACCAGCACCATCGGCTGCAAAAATCAAAACAGTTTCCAAACTACCATTGTTTAACCAACTGGCATCAACATGTAATTAGACCTTCAATTAAGAGAATTGCAAACAATGTCGTTTCTTCTAATATAAGAAAGGGTCTTTTTCTTTTGCTGTCTTAATTTAAATCCAAGAAATAAAGATTATAACTTGAACATTTTGCAGTCAAACAAAGTGTCTCTCTCTCTCTCTCTCTCTCTCTCTCTCTCTCTCTCTCTTTCTCTCTGCAATTTAGTTTAGTTTAGTTTAGTTCACAACAAAGCTCCCCAGATTACCACTGCATTTTAATTCACATTACATTCTATCAAACACTTTAGGCAATATTAATCAAAACGACAACAACCTCTAAAATTTTGTCACATCAAACAAACAAACAAGCAAAGCGAATCTAGTAAACAAGGTACACATTGAACTGAAGCAGAGTCTCGATTCCATCCGTGTTATGCTGATCAGCCGAAGCCCCATAAGTCTTCACGGTCGCGTAGCCCTTGGCGTTCAAGTACTTCCCTGTCCCTCCCATCACCGCCAAATGAGATTCCGCGGCCGCTGTCATGTGGACTCCGAAGAAGGTGAGGCTATCAGCATAGCCACCACTCTCGAACAGGGCAGTGAAGGCAATGATCTGGCTGGTCCCGTCGACCGAGCTCGCCACGTAGAACCCCTGAGCCTTTCCTATCAGACCCGACCCCAGCTCGTGCCCCTCGGTCAGCTCGTCGTCGAACACCGTCATGGTCCCGAACATCAGCTTCTGGAGGGTGAGCCCTGGCGGGAGCTGGGCCCCGTTCACAAACGGGAACCCGCCACCGCCTGCGATGAAGTTGTTGTTGTTGTTGTTGCTGTTTTGGAGCACGTTAGCCGTGTTACCGGCTAGGCCCGTGAAGAACGGGACGTTGTTGTTGCTGATGATGCCGTCGTTGTTGTTGTTCTGTGGGACCCCATTGTTCACCGGAAGGACCGCGCCGTTCGGCTTGGCGAACGGGACCTGTCCACTCACCGCCGGGTTCGTGACGATTCCGGTTACGGCTATGGCTGAAGGGTTTGTCCCGCCGACGATGTCGTGCATGAAAAAGGAGAGGGTGGCGTGAGGGTCGGTAGTGGCCACTGTGGGAGTAGTGGTTGTAACGGGCCCAACTTGGCCCGTTGCCGGGCCCACTGGATTGGAAATTGGCCCTACTAGGCCCACTGGATTTCTAATTGGGCCTACTGGGGTTGCTAGTGGGCCCACTGGGTTGCCAATTGGGCCTACCGGATTGGCGGCCGGGCCCACGGGGTTGGTGGGGACAACAGGGGTTTGAGGTGAATCAGGGACCTCAGGTGCTTCCTCATCTAGGATTCGAGTTGAGAAGGTGCATGTGATTGTAAGAGACAGGAAGAGGATCCAGGCTATGGCCTTGATGAGAGAAGTGGGAGTTGACTTATGGGTTTCCATGAGTTTGAGATGAGAGGGGACAAGTTCAAGAAAGAATGGAAGTTAGTTTTGAGGGTTTAAGGTTCTTTTAGATGAAGCTAATGATATGTGTGATGTGATGAGGTGGTCTACTTGAACTTATATAGTATGATTTGAAGGTTGTGTGGTATGGAATAATAAGATGGAGTTGATAGCGTGGATTAGGTACTTGCATTTTCTACTTTGGTGCATTGGTTAGAACTTGAAACACTAGATACCTAAAGCATTTCCCTTTAGATGGAGAGTTGTTTATAATTATAGGTTCTGTTCCCAACTTCTCATGCTGACCTGGAGTTCAAGTCCAAATGTCCAAATGACCGGCGGTCCAGATATATAGACTGATTATATGTCACATGGTGAGCTAACACAGTTATGAATTAAGGTGAATCAGGTCCTACGGTGCTTCTACTAAGTTTTCACTAAAGACTAACTATAGTGGATTTCCATTTAAACAGTTTAGGAACCAACAAAGTTGGTTAATCCTAAATTTAATTGAAAAAGCTGACAAATAGAAAAATAAAATAAAATGTTAGTACATAGCCTCAAAATATTAAAAATTGGAAGACAAGAAAATCATCTTCCAAAGAAGGGGGAAAGCCGAAAAATTATGCTTTTTCAAAGTGAGGATTTGCTTTAATGATAGTATTTTTAAGTTGAAGCTTTTATATATATATATATATATATATATATGTATATATATATATATGGGCACCAATCTAATAGGTTTTTTTTTTTTATTTATGCGTATATATCAATTTGACCAATGAAAATTTAGTATCCACATTTTTTTATCGTAAAAAGTAAAAGAAATAAAGAGCATTAATGATACACGTTTTTTCATGCACTTCATTATAGTCATTGGATTACTATTAGATGGTGATCCAACGGCTAAAAAAAAAAATACTTACTTATAGAGAAAAAAAAATTCTTATTAGATTGGCAACCTATATTGACATCACTTGATTTCAAAAGTCTTTATATTTATATTTGTTTCCAAACAAAACTAACAGTTAAACAGTTCACCGCAGGTGGTTAATCTGATCATTTATAAAGGCAAGCCAGGATTTGTACAAGAGTGAAAAGTCGAGATTAAAGCCTAATTAACACAAGGAATGAAGTTCAAAAATTGCAACCATTGACCAAAGGTTCTTTCGTGCCGAAAGCTTTTCAAGGGTACAAATCAGCTCGATTTCACGAGATCACCCATACTTCCAGAGTTCCTTTTCCAATCACAAGAACACCGTTATCATCTTCAAGCGCCTGCAAATCAGATATCACCTTCAACTTTCCCGTCTCTATTCGGAAGCTTCTTGCAACACTTGACTTAGCCAAAGGCCAAGCAACAAACCTGTCTCTTGTGATCATAACTGGTAGTTTCAACTAAACTGAGCCAAGCATCGCATAAAATATCAAGCCAGCAAAAGCATTTGTTGCTTGTTTCAATCCTCGGAGCAAGAGAAGGTTAAACTCTGTTCATTTGATCATCTCCTTCCTCTAAACTGCAGATATCAGTTCAGTCACTAGGCTGCCAGCAACTGCATCTTCACTGCAAGATTCTACAACTATAGCCTCCCAACCTTCCAAATCGAATTGCATTCTTTTCTCTCCCATCTCCTCAAGAACAAGACAAGCACCATCAAGTTTACCACACTTCAATAAGCCCATAACCAAACATCGAAAAGACTCCAAACGTGGACAATGTCGACTTCTCAGCATTGCATTCAAAACCTTTACGCCTCCTTCGAAATTACCAACCTGGCAAAATCCATCAACCATCATCCTGTATGTAGCTGCATTCGGTTCACAGCCTTCAATTTGCATTTCAACCAAAATTTTATATGCCTCCACTGCCTTACCTTCCTTGCACAGATAATTTATCAATATATTATAGTTCACAACATCAGGTTTAAACCGCCTTTTTTTCATCTCGTTAAGTAATGATTTTGCCTCCTCAATCTTTCCTCTCTTTCCAAGATCAGTCATTAAAATACCAAAATTCACCAGCTTTGGTTTACACCCTCGATAATCCATATCAAACATCATCTTCTTTGCTTCCGAGTACTTTCCTAGAGAACATAAACCTTCCATCATCAATGCATACGTCACAGCATTCGGGCGTTTTCCTTTCTGGATCATCTCCTCGAACAAACCCATAGATTTATCCAACTCACCCTTTCTACATAAATAGCCAATTAAACTATTATACGTCACAACGCTGGGCTCTACATTTCTCTCAAGCATTTCGTCGAACATATTGCGCGCTTCTTCCCACTCACCTTTCTCGAGCCACCCCTTGATCATTATATTGAAGGAAATCGAATTGGGACAAAAGCCCATCTTAGACGAACGATAAAAAACGTCTTTCGCCTCAGAAAACCGACCGCCATCGACAAGGACGTTCAGGAGAGCATTGAAGGACTGAAGCGTCCGTACACAATTGAAAGAAGGAATTCTGTGAAAAAGCTCAATGGCTTTCTCCACCAAATGGGCCTTAGCGTAATGTTCAATCAAAGCAATGAAAACTTTCTCTCCGCACCGAACATTCCTCTCTTTTGCGTGACCAAGAATGGCCTCAACAGCTTCGAAGTTTCGAAAACGAGCCAGCTTATAGAGCAGGGCAGAGTAGGAAGAGTAGTCGTGTTTGAAACCCATTTCATTGTACTCTTGAAACAATGACAGAGCTTCATCTGGGTCTCTAACTTCTTTAACATCAGAGACGAAAGGTGTAGTGCGGTTGCGAAGCTTAGGCCTAGGGGTAGCCGAACGACGCCGTTCGGGGTCAGGACGCGGCGGCTGCGTGGTCTTAGTTCCGTTGAAACGATGAGTGTGGTAAAATTGAGAATGGATGACATTGAGAAGATGGCGAATCAGGTTGGCTTGTGTTTGCTTCATCGCCTGTTCTTCTCGAATGGAACATATGGCGCGAGAGGTGATGCGTGTGAAACGGGTTTTGCGCTTAAACTCTGTTTGGTTGGTTTCCGGGAAACACTACCAAATATTTATATGTGCGTCAACCGTTTCTTCAAAGAAAGGGGTCAAAATGGAACTTTTGCCTCGTAAATTTGTCATGAATTTTTCTTTTTTTTTTTTCCCTTGTAAATGAGAAATGAATTTGTTATTGTCAATAGATATGATTGCTAGAAGTAATACAATCAATGTTAATAAGATTAAGATTAATATTACAAGCTGTAATTCTATTATTTGATAATTTTAATTAATAAATTAAATTTTATCATAATCAATCAATAATAAATTATCATATCATGGCCTAGCGTTAAATACTGTACAATAATCCTAGTATAACTCTAAAAATAGTGGTGAAAAGCTTCATGTACTTATATATTATTTAAATTTATTACATACTTTTTTCTCCAGTCAAACAATAATATTACGGATTAAGGAAAGCATCCTTCTGTGCCGTCTCTAAAGAATCTCTCAAATACTTTACATTTCCCGCTAAGTTATCAGCTGCATATATCCTTTTAATTTTACAATTGGTTTTATTTTATTTTATTTTTTCTTGGCTCTGAAAATGAAGTGAGATTTCATGCCAAGATTAAGTAGATATTTTGAAAATTTTGTTTTGACGCAAAACTGTTAATCAACAGCGAAATAGAATAATGCATTTATAAAATAACATCTTAGGTATACTACTTGTTTATCCCAGTGCTTTAAGCATTTTTTTTCCAGCAATATTCAAAATCAAAGCGACCACAACCACCGGTAGAACCGCCATAATGATATGATGGAAAATGGGGTGGTGCCATATATTATTGGCTTGGACCACCACAGTTCCAAAGATGACCGTTATCATAATCAACATTGTCAAACTCATCACCATAAGAGAATAAATACTATTCTCAGCCATATAGTTATAATGCTCCACTCCTCTGAAGTCTTTGGGAAAAAAAAAATTCTTTGTTTAGAATGCTGCACTTAGAATTGCATAGATTTTAGAGATATTATTACTTTTATACCATGTATTTTGACACTTTGTTTAGATTATATCTTCTGTTTTGGTTATTATCAATATTGACATTTAGATTTGAAATCTTTTACAAATTTATATCCTGATAACAATTTAGAGCAGTTAATTTATCAAGTTGTCGTTTAAAAAATTGAAAATAAACCATATAAAAACTGATCTGAGAATAAGTTTATTAAATCATCTTGGTAAATTAACTATTCTAAATTAGTGTCAGGGTATAAATTTGTAACAAAATATTAAATCTAAGGGTCAATATTAATAATAACCAAAACAAAAAGTATAAACTAAATAAAATGTCAAAATACAGGATATAAAAATGATAATATCCCTAGATTTTATAATAGATATCACGATGATTCATTTAGGAGTCCAAATCCTTCAAAAACAATAAGCTATGTAAACATTCTTCAAGATTGACCTTATGAATTTCATATTTTATTTAAAAATTGTCCCTTCCAGAGAAATATGAAACTTTTCTAAGGATTGGAAGACATTTATGTGAACATTTTTTTTTAGAAAAAAATAACAAAATAATTTTGTAGTTTTAGATGTTTGGGAAATGGAAATGGATATGGACGTTAAAGTCAATTATATTTAGGGTTAAATATAGTATTGTTTCCTGAATTATATTCATTGTATCACTTAATTTCCGAATTTTCAACTTATATAGTAACACACGAATTATATTCAATTGTTACAACATTGGTCCCTTTGTCATAAATTATTTATTTTTTTAACATGAAATAGTCATAGATTAAGGGTATGCTTGGACATTATTTACTTTTATGAGTCTAGATCTCGTTTTTAGCCATAATTACTGATCTATGCGCTTTGCACAAGACTTATTTTTGTTAAAAATTTAACAGTTTGTAAAAAAAGTGTCATTACTGCAATAATTATATAAGTCTTGGTAGTATACTATGTAAGTTAAAAATTTAGAATCTCATTTTTGACTATAATTGTCATATTATCTGCTCTGTAATGGCTTATTCAACAGTTTGAAACAAAAAAATCATTATTGTAATAATTAGATAATCTATAGACTATTACTATATAAGTTGAAAATGCATAGGACAAATTGATACAATAAGTGTAATTCATGGGCTATTAATATCACTAACTCTTATATTTGCGGTTTTATAGATGTTTGATATATTTTCCACTCACTACTAAAAATACAATACAATGAAATAAAATTACAAAGAGTGATCAAACACATCCAAGGCTAGACAATCTCTAATAAGGGATGTTTATTACTTACTAGATAAAAAGTGACTAGACAGACACAATCAAATAACGACCACTGATTCATTGTCAAACGACAAGTATTCCAATTATAAACTTCTCGTGAAGAACATTGATATGACAAATAAAAGCATCGATTTTACTTATAGAGGGTGGTCGCCCTCTGTTAAGTGCAGATCATACCTAATATGTAGTCACTACTTTTTACATAGGCCTGAGCAGCACCTTATAAAGTGATGACCATATCTGGGAGAATGTTTACCACCTACTTAATAAAAGTACCGGCCACAAAGTGTACCTACTTATTAAATGGCGATCAGATTTAATAAGTGACCACTATGGACAAAGCCAAAAATTAATCCAAAGGGGAGGGGATCAAATACTCTTTATTTGTAAGAAATTCTAACTCAAAAGTTGAGGAACATACTTAAAATATTACAAGTTTAATGTGGACAAAAGTTAAATTTAAAAGATTCAATAACTAATTTTAGAAAGGAAAAAAAAGCGTAAAAAATTCCATATTATTTGCAACAAAAATAAAATTTAGGTGGCAATTGCACTCTTTGGGCCCCATGTGGCTCTGCCGTTAGAGACCACCAACTAATAATTGAAGTTAAGCCTAAAAGATGATTATCCACTCATATCAAAATAAGGTGATTGTCTACCCATATTTATGACATACTCGTCTAAAAGGATCCTGACGAATCATTACTCACTCGGATGAAGTTTCGTGGACATGTGTCCGCTAGTGGCAAGTCCCATCAATAACCTCAACATTGATAGTTGTCCATGAACAGGAAGCCTTTTAGACATCATCTGTTATTCATACACGAGTGGCCATTCAAATATGGATAGCATTACATGTCTTTAACTTTTATATCAAATTTTTTATACCAAGTGATATGTAAGTTATCATCATCTAATTGATGTGTTAATACTTATCACAAATAGAATAAACATTATCACTAATTAAATGGTAATAAATTACATACCACATGTATTGGTATTAAAATTTTAGTATAAAAAATAATAACTCAAGCATTATTCTTCAAATATTGACAATTCTCCGCACGCAAATGACTATTCATATATCAATAATTGTTCATGCACAAATTACTATAAACAAATGACTATTCATGCATCAATAATTGTCCAGAAATTAATCTACTAGTACAAGGATATGAATCCCAAAGTGTAATATAAGTACTATAAGATCTAGACTTAATACTACATGGACACGTCCATGCACAAATCACACAAACAATAGAGCTTAACAAGAGCTATCATCTGATTTTTTTTTCCTTAAAAAAGTTCATATTATTTATTGCATTATGAGAATATCTGAATATGTACGGTATTTGGTAATTTATCCCTCACATATACAATTTATAGCATTTGCAAAAACTTTGATCGTCACTAGAGATGATCACGGGCGTACGATTTTGGTAATTAGTCTTTCCATCTCTTCAATGCATGAAAGATTTACCTCCTCTCCGAAAATCATGTATGATCTCAAATGATAAAAGGAACAAGTTTTAAATTTAAATATTTTTTAAAAACAAGGTTTAAATATATATAATTAATTACCAGCTAGAGATAACCTAGCAAGACATATGTTTCTTATGAAAAAAAAAAAAGAGAGAGAGAGAAACATGAACCAAAATTAGCTGTCCTTTTTTTAAAAAAAAAAAAATTAATTATAGCCATTTTTTTTTTTTAAGCTTTACTAAGAATCGAACCCTCCTCTTTCACGCAGTCACACACCCAATGACCATAAGTCTTGGACAAACGGAGCACCTATATATATAGTCTCAGTTGGTGACCAAAGTAAGACCTGGCTAGTGGTAACCTGCTAGTTATCCTTGCTACCCTGAATCAAAGAAAGACCACTGACTTAAGTATCGAAGAGTCTTTGCAGGTGGCCACCCCCGCTTCTCCGACCCTGCCTGAAGTTCAGAACACTTTGGAATAACAAGTACACGTGGACAGTTAGAGGACACATTATCAGCAGTTTCAAAGACACGTGTACGGCTGGTGAGAAACCGATCCAACATCTACTATGCATATATGTTTAAGGTTTCGATTTACAAACCCTTTTCTTTTCTTTTCATTTTTTTTTTTTTGATAAGTCTTTCTTGTTTTTTTTTGATCAAATGAATAAGTCATCAAGCTAAGTTAGCTAGCTAATTAAATTCGCAAACGCCTCTTTATGTCGTGTATTGTGATCAAATATCACAAAAGGTCTCAACTAACCCAAGTAGTCAAAAAGCAATTCAAATTAACTTACGAGGGACAACGAGCCAGCTTATTCATTAAAGTCCAATAGCATAACAACATACTACGTACCTATCTAACTATTATAACAACAATGAAATACGAACTCTTGGCAAATAAATACATGATATACCGTCACAATCATGTCACGTTGTCCACGTGCATGAATGATCTAATTAGGGTCACCCAAGGATATTATTAAGTGGACCCAATCTTGAAACTGGAACACAAACAAGATCATGAAGCCTTGGAGCCGTAAAACCTGGTCTTTCTTCCATACTAAGTGAACCAGCCGCAGCCACCGTTAGATCAAAGCACTGGATTATGGAACCTACTAGTGCTGGCAACATCTGTACGGCCAAGTTCATCCCAGGGCAGATCCTCCTCCCGGACCCAAATGGCAAAACTTGAAAGTGTTGTCCTTTTACATCTACCGGGCCCATGTTCCCTTCCTTTTCGGCCTGTAAGAATCTTTCGGGCCGAAAGTCCAGTGGGCTTTCCCAATAGTTTGGGCTCCTTCCAATGGCCCAAGCGTTCACAAACACCGTAGTGTCCTCTGGGATCACGTACTCTTTTACCATGCATTGTTTCACACATTTCCTTATGACCAAAGGCACCGGCGGGTGTAGCCGAAGTGTTTCTTTTATAATGGCTTGGATATACGGTAGATCTGGACCGTCCGATTCGCTGACTAGCCTGCTCTTTCCGACCACTCGATCGATCTCTTCCCGGGCTTTCTGGAGCACCTTTGGATGGTTGATTAGCTCCGCCAAAGCCCATTCGGTTGAAATAGCTGTGGTATCTGTACCGGCTGTGAAAAAATCCTATACACAAGGATATGAGGAAAAAAAAAAAAAGTCAATAAAACACATTTTAGACGTTTATTATCACCAAAAAAATTCATCCGGAGTCCAAAACATTTTTCATGTCTCTATCATAATTGCTTAAGAGAGAATACTTCCAAAGTACTAGTACGAATCATAAATAGACTATAAATTTGCATATTGTACACAATTTATGACTGACCAGAGTCAAGACCTAAGACCGATGAACGCGTGTACGATCGATATCTCATGAGTTTTGTTAAAATTACACCGACTTCTCCTAGTTTGTACCAAAATTACAGTAAGATCCCATAGATAAAAGTATTTACCATGGTACTTTATAAGTTGTTATAATAAAAATGGTAAAAGAAATAATTAATTACCTATAGTATCCTTTAAATGTAAACAATTGAATATATTAATGCTTTAATATGATTTAATTAAGTGAAAATTTAAATTTTTGTTGAATTGAATAGTTGTAAATGTCTGTACTTTTTTTTTTTTTTTTTGAAATTTTAAGAAGTGATAATAATATAGATAATTTGATTCCAAAGATACGTCACTACTAATATACTTCGTATAGATCTCATAGTTTTACAGGGTTGTCATTGTTTTAATGTAGTTAATTAAAATTACCGTTGGTTATAAAAATTTGAGATACTAATCGGATAAAGAATCTTATCCTCTCACTCCAAGATAATCGGAAAAATTTTGAACGCTTTTATTATTTATTTTATTTTTTAATACAAAAACACAAATATTGCCAAACAATTATTTATTAGTAAGTGCGCACAAATTCTGTTACTTTCAAATAATTACGAATAGTGAGAAATCGTTAGTGCAAGAAGCAGTTAGGATTGGGATTTGTAATGTAACCAAACAGAGAAATGAGATAAAAAGTTTATAGGATGGTTCCAGGAAAGGACCCCAAAACTAAAAAATATTAATCGAATCCTTATGTTATCTGAGGTAGATCGCTCTGCTTTTTGTAACATGGAACAATTTTATAATTTTTTTAAGGGAAAAACAATTTTATAATTCTGTTGTTGCAAAAAGTGTAAACTTTGAATTACTTCTCACTTCGGATTTGTTTGAACTATCTGCCACTGTACCAAAACCTTGAGCTTAAAATTGGGTTGCTCAAAAAAAAAAAAAAAGGAAAAGAAATTAAGCTTAGCTGTTTTTTTAATAAAAAATAGAAACTTTTATTATGAGACTTCAAATTTACCCCTAATTTTGCCGAAAGAGTTATTTTGGTGCAAAACTTCTATATTTTAAAACTATTTATTTAATTACTATACGATTAAAGTAGAATTTAGAATTTATTAAATAATAGGTGTCTTAAGCAAAATAACCGAATTTTGAACATATTTTAAGTAAATATTATTTTTCAAATACTCTAGTAAAATGACCAATAGAATATTGTATATACTAAGTGTAGAATATGACTTATCCACTTTAAAAAACTAGCATATATATACACTCAACCAATCAATTATAAAAAGAGAAGAAGGAACATTCATTAAAATAAAGAATAAAGAAAGTAATACACTCCAGTTTTATATTAATTTAATAATTACTGAATAATTTAAAAGAAAAGTCTAAATAAAAGAAAAAGTGAATCTCATTGTTCTATATAGGCCCAACAACGGCAAACTTTGGACTCTTTGGTCACGTTTATTAATCCATGATGGGAAAAAAAAAAAAAAAAAAACCTAGATAAAAGAAAAAGTGAATCCCATTGTTATGAATAAGCCCAACAACGGCAAATTTTGGACTCTTGGGTCACGTTTATTATTATTAATCCGTAATGGGAATGAGTAGAAAAAGAACGATGAGAATAAGAAATAATGAATGGAATGTTATGATTCTTGTAACTAATTAGGTATGTAAACACCNAATTTTATAATTTTTTTAAGGGAAAAACAATTTTATAATTCTGTTGTTGCAAAAAGTGTAAACTTTGAATTACTTCTCACTTCGGATTTGTTTGAACTATCTGCCACTGTACCAAAACCTTGAGCTTAAAATTGGGTTGCTCAAAAAAAAAAAAAAAGGAAAAGAAATTAAGCTTAGCTGTTTTTTTAATAAAAAATAGAAACTTTTATTATGAGACTTCAAATTTACCCCTAATTTTGCCGAAAGAGTTATTTTGGTGCAAAACTTCTATATTTTAAAACTATTTATTTAATTACTATACGATTAAAGTAGAATTTAGAATTTATTAAATAATAGGTGTCTTAAGCAAAATAACCGAATTTTGAACATATTTTAAGTAAATATTATTTTTCAAATACTCTAGTAAAATGACCAATAGAATATTGTATATACTAAGTGTAGAATATGACTTATCCACTTTAAAAAACTAGCATATATATACACTCAACCAATCAATTATAAAAAGAGAAGAAGGAACATTCATTAAAATAAAGAATAAAGAAAGTAATACACTCCAGTTTTATATTAATTTAATAATTACTGAATAATTTAAAAGAAAAGTCTAAATAAAAGAAAAAGTGAATCTCATTGTTCTATATAGGCCCAACAACGGCAAACTTTGGACTCTTTGGTCACGTTTATTAATCCATGATAGAAAAAAAAAAAAAACCTAGATAAAAGAAAAAGTGAATCCCATTGTTATGAATAAGCCCAACAACGGCAAACTTTGGACTCTTTGGTCACGTTTATTAATCCGTAATGGGAATGAGTAGAAAAAGAACGATGAGAATAAGAAATAATGAATGGAATGTTATGATTCTTGTAACTAATTAGGTATGTAAACACCGGAAAAAGAATTAATTTCCCTTTTTCTACTCTTCATTGCTAATTAGTAAATATAACATTCAATATGTACAGAACTAAATAGGCCTAGTTTAACAACTTTACAAAGGTCTAGATCTCAAACAAAATGACATGGGTAGGACTAGCTTAAGCCAAATGAAATTTTTGTGCTTTTTGTTTGTTTTTTTTTTAAATGATATTTTAGGGTGTCAATTGTCAAGAACATCTTTACCTATAGCTGAAAGCATTTTAATTATGAAAAACCAGTTAATTATGACAATTTTAGGAGTTTTTTATGGTAAAAGGTTTTTTGATTATAGGTATGAACGTTCTTGACAATCATACAATGTCATTTAAAAAAAAAATGCACAGAAAGTCATTTTGGCCCAAATTAGTCGTACCCATGTCTTTTTCTCAAAGTGAAAATTATGTCTTTTACGACATTTTCATAAAAGCATTCGAGATATACAGTAGACTTAGATTTTTCTAGGTCTGGTACTGTAATTTTAGAAATATAACACTTTTTAAAATTTTTTTAGAAAATATTATTTCTGGAATAGTAACTAGTAACTAAAGATATTTATAATTAGTAACTAAAAATATTTATAACTGATAACCAATTATCAGACACTAGTAAGTAATAATTATTTAAAAAGTAGTATTTTTCTAAATAAAGCGGTGTGAGAATTGGAATAAAATATGACCCACCGTATTTTTGTAATTCTTTATTGTTTTTGTTGGCAGACATGCTAGAAACCTTCTCCCAATAAGCTTTTTTTTTTTCAAAATTCCAGGTCCAAAATATCAAAAATTGAAAAATTCCGGATGGGCCAAATGTTTTGAAAAATCCTAAATTGATATAGAAAAATATCACTTTTAAAGAGCTTGTTTTAGAAAATAATAATTTAATAAATATTTTAAAAAGTATAATTTTTCTTCAAAATTAGTATTTTTTTAATACTATTTGAGCTAACCAGTTGGATTACTCAGAGTAATCAATCTAGTTGTTTAATATAACCAGTCAAGCATCTCAGATTACTTGATTGGTTATTTCAAATATTTTATCAATTAATAAAAAATAATATTTTCTTAAATACTTTTAAAATAATATTTTTTAATTAAAATCTGAGATTTTTCTAACTATTTCAAAATCCAAAATTTTTCAATTTTTTTTAAAACTTACGGTAAAAAATCAAATTTCCTTTTTCCCCAACCTTTCTTGCCAAATCGGTGGCTCGTTAGTAAACCACTAAGTCGTAACTACACTTCAAAACAACTAACGAGTTACGACAGCACAGGGAAAAAAAGAAAAGAACGACATCAATAATAAGAGAAGACTGCTTAAACGACATCAAAACAGTAAAAGACACCATTGATAAAGAACGACATTAACCTCCGAAAAAGATATTATATTAAAACAACAACAATGTAAAAGCTACAAAAAGTGACTATAACCCAAAAACGACACCAGATGGGAAGTCACGACATCAGAGTTAAAAAATAGAAAGTAGAAACGACATCAATTGAAAACGAATATGAACTTAAGATTAAACAGAGAACGATAAACATATGTATATATATATATATATATATATATATATATATATATATATATATAAAGAAAAACAAGGATACCTAAGAAACGAAAAATGAGCAAAACGACAATAACTAAGGAAAACTGTTCCTAATGTTTGCACACTAAGCTCATATCCTTATTGACAT
>JXTB01000075.1:602363-619203 GCA_002914805.1 Parasponia andersonii
TCATTGTTTTAATGTAGTTAATTAAAATTACCGTTGGTTATAAAAATTTGAGATACTAATCGGATAAAGAATCTTATCCTCTCACTCCAAGATAAAGGTCCTCTGTAGCCTGCAACAACGTGCCCCTCAGGTGACCTGGTAAATTTCTCACCAAAAAGGTTTCAGTCGCGACAAAAGTGGGAGAGAGAAAGGATCAATCATATCTCCCTCATTTTGTCTTGTTTGTAATAAATTACAATTATTCACTGAGTGTCTCCTCGACTTAATAAAGTGACTCTTATCTTCTACACTTAAATTATTTAACTAGAAAGCTAGACAATACGTTTGAGATTTTATTATTATTGTTTAATTCTTTCACTCTCTTCTTGGGAACAGGAAAGATTTGAATAATACGCATTCGCATTGGGCTGTACGGGATAGGGTCGATTTCAGTCTGGGTTTAGGAGGAAGAGGAGCCCACTTAAATTTAATAAAATGTAGTATTTTGTAATACATTATTCTGGGTTGGAGATCGTGCACCATGGCAATTTTGTGTGGCTGTTGAGAGGAAGGGAAGTTTGAGGAGACAGGGCCCACTTAATAATTATTTTGTTCGTAATTATCAACGCAGGTTATTAGTTAGTGGCAGTGGTGTAATATTGGGAAAATTGGTGGTCTTATGTGTTAAGCTGTTTTCTTTCGTTCTCTGTGCAGAAAAACAAATCCACACGTGTCAAATTTTTCTGGCCGGCGTGTGAGAGAGAGTCTGAAAGGGAAGTTTCTTAGCATTCTATCACTAACAATCTATCACTAATATATATAAATCAAGGAATTGAGCCTTGATCAGCAGCTTAAGATTTTTTTTTTTAATAATTTTTGTTTTATTTTCCTTACATGACAACTAATAAAGAGGACACATATTATTATTAATTTTTTCTTTTGGGCGCTCTGTTCCAACTCGTGCTTTTAGACACAAAAATAAAATTTTCCCTCGTCTTATTGTAACCACTGCTTCCTGTTTTGTCATTTTCTAAGTATATAATTTATGAATTAAAACAATAATTCAGGAGATAAGTTTACATATGAGTTTTCATTACAAGGTCGCCACCAGTATTTTTTTTATTAGGTATTAATTTAAATAATAAAAAATTAATACATATTTTTTTACAATAAAAATTTAAAAAATAATATCAATAATATACTATCTTTTATATATCTCATTATTATTATTATAATAATAATAATAATAATAATAATAATAATAATAAAACAATTAAAAATATATCCACGATTGTCAACTATATATATTTAGTAAAATCACTAATATATATATGGTTGCTAATCTAATAAATATTTTTTTATTTATGGATAGATATTTTTTTTAACTAGTAATCTAATAGTGATTCAATCACAATAATGAAATATATGAAAAGATGAGCATCATTAAATTTTTTATCTCTTATTTTTTAAAATTAAAAAAAATTTACTGGATTAGTGCCTGTGTATATATATTTAGTTTGAATCACTATTATATTTCTAGATACAATTATATATATATATATATATGCTAATTACAAACCAGTCTTTGATTCTTATAGTTTGGGTACTGGCATGGGACCCTCTTATAACTACTTAAACTATCATATTTGTTCTAAGAGGTCTATCAAGCTTGCATTTAACTATATTGATTCACAATAAAAATTATTCAGATGTCATATCTCATGACGGTGAACCATATAAAAGCAAAATTAAGTTTCAAATTATAAAACAATATATAGAAATTAACATATTACGTCCTTAGACATTTTATGTCATAAAATGAAAGACCTATAACAAAGACATGTTTGTTTAAAAAACAAAAATTAAACTGATTTCTATTTTTTTTTTGTGTTTTAAAATTAGAAAAGAAAACAATTGGAGATTTTCTTAAGGAATATTTAGAACCCAAAAAAAAATCTTCAACATTTATTTATTTAAGTCTTTTTTAGATGAAAGCATGTCATTTATCAGATAAAATAAATAAATTGGAGTAGAGGAATATAATTACTAGAGTTTGTTTGGCAACAATTCAGTTAATATTTTTTAAAACGTGAAAATGATAATAGAAATTTAGTTTAAAAAGAAAAAATATAATTGTTGCCCGAGAAGCCCTATATATATATATATATATATATATATATATATATATATATATACTAACCATAATCAGGGCCTTAATGTGAACTCTAGTCAACTTCATCTCGGCATCCTCGTTGTCCACATAATCAAGCAAAACGTCAATAAAATGTTTGACCTCGGCCATGTCATCACCATCACCGTCACCTTCTTTATTCATGTGATTTCTGCCCCTCAGTTGTTCACGTTCCGAGATAACTTTCTCAACCAACGCATCAAACCTAGTAAAAATGGCATCGATTCGTTTACCGAAGCCCTGCAAATCCAACTTCCTGAAAAACCAAACGAAGTCAGACAAGTTCAACTCTCCGAAAATCTTTGTCACCTCTCGCACCACGATCCTGGCCTCCTCGACTCGACCATCATCATCATCGTGATTACTACTACTCGTCCCAAGCATCATACGCGAGATTATGTTGTTGGCCAGCTTTGGCAGCTCCTCGGTGAGATTAATCGCTTCGCCGCCGCGCTGCGACTTCTCGTCGAGGAGGCGCAAGAGGCAGCGGTACTCCTGGGCCCGAAGCGAAGCGAAACCGCTGACGGGACGGCCGCCTAGAAGCTCGCTCATGGTCAGCTTCTTGATGAACTTCCAATAAGCTCCGTAGGGAGCAAAGGCCAAGGAGGAACCGTAGGTGAGGCGGTTGATGGCGATGGAGTTGGCGTGGGAGATGAAAGAGAGCTCGTTGGTCTTGAGGAACTCTCTTGCCATGTCTGGCGACGAAACGACGACGCATGGGACGGAGCCGAGGCGGAGAGAGAATAAGGGGCCATGGCGGGCGGAGAGGCGGTGGAAGGCGCGGTGGATGAGGGGGCCGAGGAGGTGGAAGTGGCCGATGATTGGCAAGGCTGTGGGGCTTGGAGGGAGTCGGTTGGTTTGGAAAATGGAGGTGAAGATTGGTGGGAGGAGAAGGGCTAAGGCAAGGAAGAGGGCTAGGAGCTCAAGTATCATTTTGCTCTCAGCTGGTTGATTTAATTATGAGCAAATTAAAGACCAAAAGATATTGGAGAATATATATAGACGCAGCAACGATAAAGATGCCAAAAAAAAATAAAATAAAATAAAACCTTACACAGGGCTGAAAGGGTTGCTAAATTATCTGATTTAATCGTGTTCCGGTTTTGTTTTCATGTGTACTGATTTTGACTCAATATCTATAAGCAATAAATAAATAATTAAATAAGATATATATGTTCAGCTGTTTGGTTTTGAATTAGAATAATAGTAAATCTCACAGGAGTAACTGAGCTAGAAAATTTTTTCAGAGGACATATACTAAATTTTTTTAAAATCTAAATTTATTTTCTTTTTCTTTTTTCTGCTTTTGATATGGGGTTTTTTCGTTTCTTTCTTCGAATGGACTTGTAATTTAGTAATATTTAACTAATGAAGAATTTAAAAATAAACCAAAATTGGATTTAAAAAGAGAATTTAATGTGCATCCAAAAAATATTATCTATAAAAAAGGAGGGAAAATTTAAATATTTCCAGATAATAATATAAGTAAAATTCAAATATAAATTCAATGGGATCATATAAGGGGTATATTGATATTTTTTTTACACAATATGTGGTAAAACTGTTAATTGATACAAACTGCCCAGGTAGGCCATAGCGGTATGGGACTTGGCAACCGGTTCAGTGGCAAGGGGATATCTTCTCTCTCTCTCTCTCTTTCTTTTTTTTTTTTTTGGTTTCCTCAGAGGATATCATCTCTTTCTCACTCTGTGATAGCCTTGTTCCCATTGCTCTGTCATTGAGGCTGCTACAAACGAAGAGGCAGCCATAATTTTTGAAGTTGTTGGCTGTATTTCTTATTCGCGAAAGAAGAATAGAACCGAAGTCACTGCAGAAGAGGAGAGTAGTGGAGGTGGAAGTTATCGTGGGTACTCTGCTTCAAAGGGCTTCTTAACCCAGGCAAGATATAAATTTTTGACTTCTTGTAAACAATTTGGGTATATGAAAGTAGGATCCCCACCCCTCTCCCCGCCCTAATATAAGCAATTTGATTGTATTTCCTATTTGCAATGTGTACACCCATTTCCTTTGGTAGATGCCTACTAATTTCTTGAAGTAACCCTAAATTGTAGTTCGAGTTTGGACTTTTGTTTCTGCTTTTTTTTTTTTTTTTTTTTTTTTAGTTTTTTGAAATTTGAGGTTTGTTTGATTTTATTCATGTGGAATAGTGTTATGTGACATTATATACTTTTAAGAGCCACAACATGGATAAGACAGAGGCTGAGATAATTTATTGACTTGTTTAGAACTAGTTTGATATGTTGTTCTAAAGTGAGTATTGACTATTAACATTTTTCTGTAATTGCAGGTTCGTAAGGCTTTTTCAAAGGTGTATGCCAAGTTAACGCCTGAAGAGAGAGCAAATTATGGAGATGTTATAGAGGAGTTTGGTGGTTCTTAAAGGGAGGCATCTCATGGAGAACTTGATTTAAGGCCCCGAGAGTGAGGATGTGAAAGAAAGAGAACTCCATAATCGCTACTCATTTGATAGGTTGCATAGGATATTTAATTTTTTAACCCCCTACATAGAAAAATGCTGTTAGGCGAGCTGGATTTAGGACATTCTTACGTAGGGATGTTCTATATATGAGCATAAGTTTGGTTAAGTGGTTAGTTGAAAATATCGATCCTTCCCGATGTATGCTTACTCTTTATGGGAAGAAATATACAATGTCGGCGTCTAATTTTGAGTATGTTATAGGGATAAAGGATGGCGATGAAAGTATTGAATTCCAAGGTGCTGTGGATATTTCAGATTTGAAGGATGCTATAAACGAAGAAAAATTGCGGATATGTATGACTGATTTATAGGAACAATTGGAGGACTCGCAGGATGCTGATGAGCTGCTTGTTACAACGTTTGCATTGGTTAATGGAAAATAGAAAACAGTGGGACTATCCTTCTGCTATTGACCCCCTTTTACAATATTGCGTCATTGTCGTGATCTAAACAACAAAAATAAAGGAAAAAAAACTACCAGTACTAGCGAACAACACGATATTACTTAAACAAACAAACATCAGAAAAGCACCGAATCCAGAGAATTGCCTTTTATGGGAAACAAAATAAACTAAACGTAAGAAAACAAGATGTGGTCCCATTTCACAGCCCAAATACACTACAACTGGCCCCATCGCTTCCACCTTCTTAGAAAACCGTACTTTTGATACCACTACTCCTTCACAATAGCCAAGTCTTGTGTCGCAGCCCTCTTCTATGCCTCATAACATTAACCAGGCGCCTACGATCCTAGCTCCTCATCAAGTACCCCACAAAATCACCCACAAGATCCCTCACCTGTGCTGCGTCAACTCTGCCCTCCTCATCTATGAGAATCTCCTCTTTGAATCACTAGATATATGACTCGTAATCTTGTATAGTAGTCTTAGTCTTAATAGTGTTAACCTCCGAGGCAAAAGCCTCCTTCTCAGCATTCCCAGCATTACTAGGAAGCAGTGTCTTGACACGGATACTGCCCTAGACAAAACAGCTCAAAATCTATAGCAGGTGACAGACCAACTAGCATCCATTGAAGGACTCATTGATGTTACAACTGATCTCAATGTGGGTGAATCATATGTCCTAGAGATAGTCCACATTGATTGAATGTTAGTTGGCATCCTCATTTTCTCACCACCAACAGCTTTTATGTCATTTTTATAATGTATGCCTTTATTTCTATCTTCTTTTATTTTCCATCAAGGTTTATAAGACCAAATTTATGTTATTATTTTGTCTTTGACTCACTTTTGTGTTAGTCATAATCAAGTGACTAAGTTCGTGTTAATGATGTATTGTGTATTAGCCATATTAAGTAGTGGGAGACAATTTAATATTTAAGCAATATATATTTTATAAAGAAGTGTTGAATATTAAATTTCATTTAATTGTTTTTTTTAATGATGTTGTTTATACCAGCTTTCATTCCAAATTAGCAAACATACATTAATTAAACTAGCACCCTAATATATTTTATAAAAGAAATCAAATAAAGAAAAAGCTGGCATATATATTTCCTCTTCCTACTAGTAATAAATATTACACAATGACCACCATATTAAATTTAGGCCTTATATAAAGATATAATGTGTCAACTTTTTAAATCACAATATAGATTAACAGAAAAAAAAAAAGTTCCAAATCTCTCAAATACATTCTACTAACTTATGTCGACAAATGAAGATAAATCTCCAAAATGCCAAATTTGCAAGAAAGAGCAGTAAAATGATGGAAACTCATAAGGAAGTTATGGTCAACAATCACACCAAGCTAAGAAATATTATGGATGAAATTTATGAAGCAGAAAGGAAGTTGGACCAGCCACACAAGCAATGGAGACGATATCAAAGGTTTTGAGTTACCATGGATACACTGCTAAGATTCATCGAGTCAATCCAATGTGCCAAGAGATATTAGAAGGATACGCAGATATTTCCAACGAGTCCACTGACCAAAGATATGGCAGTTGCAATATTCAGAAGAAATCTCTTAATGATTTAGCTCAGATTCTTCTTGATAATTGCATAAGGTTAATCGACATTAGTGTCGATTTTTATAGAGCAGAAAAGCATATGGATGGCTGAGAATTCACTCCATATCGTCTCTAACTTGTTGCATGATCATGGATTCAATACTAAGATAGAGAAATTCATCACCGATATCGAAGTTGGAAATTGGGATCATAAATGCTAATTTTAAGTATTAGTTCGTTTTGAACTAAATGTTTTTATCACCTTAACTATGAGTATCATGTTTTTTTCCCCTTTTGAGGGCTATGAGTTTCGCTTATGTATAAGTACTACTTATTGCTATGTAATGCATTTATAATTTAAACTTCTATATGAGTTGCACAATACTTCCATATGACTTTAAAATTTTATATTCAACCATCTCCTCATTATACTTCACTAAATGTCCTTTAAAGTTGTCATTGAAATTTTTAATGTATTATAATAATAAATTGGATTACAGAATTAAAATACAAACTTACTTGAAGTACATAGGCCCAATCACCTTCGGCTCAATTTCATACAAATTGTCAAGACTTCCAAACATACACATCCTATATTGACATACGACAAAATTAAATAGATGTCCAATTTTTTGAATTAATTTAAATAGATATCTATATTTTAAAATTTATAGATAAATGTCTAGCCTTTTTAAGGCTTTAATCATGGAATATGTTCTATTTCAATTTTTATCATTAACTTAGTTAGACATTTAGTTATAAACTTTTAAACATTGTCATATACTAAATAGTAATTCAATCGCAATAATAGCCTAATTTTTTATTCTTCTTTAAATTTAGCCTACCAACCATATACGTCTTCAACTGATATGCATTAATGACTCATCTATTCTTCAATTTAAGGAAACTTGTCCTCAATCTATTATTAATTGACTCAAACTATCTTGTATATAACCTTGACAGTCGCTACACCTCTTTTTGCATCTTACATTAAGGTATGCAATGCCACAACTTTTTTCTATTTTTTAATGGCTTCTTATATCCATCAACAACTATGAAATCTTTCTTTTAATCCTTTTTTACGTAGTCTTTAATGAAAATATCTTTATTCATAATTCACAAACTAAACTAGCTTATTTTATAAGATATAAGTTATTCAACTCATTTATAAGATTACTCACACTCATGTTTTTGGTATATCATTTTTTTTTTAAACTTCTCTACTGCCACCACTTAAACAGCTTGTATGTATAATAAAAAAAATGGCAGACGTTAATGAATTATCTATATTAGAGTGTTCACAAATACTTCAACACCTACATATTGATAAGCCTACAGTTAATATCGATATTGGAGATATAGTTGGGGAGGTCTTGGCCTCTCTTCAAAAGTGAGAAACATTCTACATAGCTTATTCTAAGTGGATACGATTCAGTGTTAGAATAGATAATGTGAAAAAGAAAGTTAGCATCATAACGATGAGGAGGTAGGTATATTCAAAAGAAAGATTTCGAAGAGATAAATATATTAACATGCTGAATTGAAAAAAAAAAAAAAACCAAAGCCTATTACTAGAACTAGTTGTCAAGCAACTATTCGAGTCACTCGCCTTAAGAATATTGAAAATTGGTAAGCAAAGGAATTTGTGCCAACTCACAATCATGAAAGAGCTTCAGTAGCTGAGTTTCAATTCCTTAGATATAATCGTATTACTACTGATTCTATGCTTGCTCAAGTAATATCTATGAACCAAGTGGGAATAAAGACTTCACAAATAATGTCACACATAGCTTTACAATCTAGTGGATACACAAAACTACTATGCCAATTGAGAGACATCTATAACAACCTTATCGGCACTAGAAGAGAACAACGATTAGAAATAGACTTTGAAGGTGCTTTAGGAAATCTGGATTGTCTTTCAATCAAGGACTCTAACTTTTTTTTCCAATACTAAGTAGATCAAGAAAAGAAACTATCAAATCTTTTTTAGGCCAACAACAATATGAGGTGTGATTATAGAATATTTGGAGAAGCCCTCGATTTTAATACAACCTATAAAACAAACAAATATAACATACTTTTCATTATTCTTGTTGGAGTCAGTCACCATTTCAAAACTTCTACATTTGGGTTCGCCCTTTTACTCGATGAGACAATAGAGACATTCACATGGATGCTAAGAGTGTTTCTAGAATGCATGGGACAAGAAACACTATGAGTAGTTTTGACTGAAGATGATTCGATAATGAGGTTTGCAATCTCAGAAATCTTTCTGAATGCTATACACCGCTTATGTGGCTTGCATCTTGGTATAAATGCATGCAAGAACATTAAGGATCTAATGTTCAAGAAAGGATTACAAGATATTATGTATAACTACTATATAGAAAATGTGTTCATAAATACGTGGAATGCATTATTGGAACAGTTTGATTTGTCTGAAAATGAATGGTGCAATAGACTTTTTGAAAAAAAAAAAAAAAAAAGAGTTAAGGTGAAACTTATTTAAGAGGTCTATTCTTTGGTAGTATGCAAACAAAATACAACGTTGCGAGTCTATGAACTCTTACCTAAAGAAGTTTCTTGAAACTTAATACCCACTACAAGATTTCTTGTCAAGCATTGATCTTGGTCTCTCTAAGATGCATCATAGAGAATTAGAACATGATTTCATAAGTAAGAATACCTTTTCACAATTATCACCTAGAAATAATCCACTTCGAACCTTCTACGAATAATGTGGGAAAGTCTTCACTAGGAAGATACATTACAAAGTGGTTATCAAATTCGTAAAAAAAACTCATATTATATTACTAATCATCGATGACAATTGTGAAATCTTTAGATTAGAAAAGTTTCCACGAGATGATATAAATTACAATGCCACACATAAACTACTTCAACAACATTTAAATTGCATGTGCTTATTATTTGCACTTGTTTATTGTTTAAGACAAATGGGTATCCGTACAAACGTATATGGGCAGTGATATGTTTCCTTTATTACGAATCCTTAGTGTTTAATTACAAACGATGTCATCTGGTCCTTAATGACTCTGAAAAACTTACTTAAATTACATAATTGTCCCTACTGCTACAATCTAAATTTACTTTTTTCTCCTTTAAAAAACGATTAAAAAATTAATCATTTCTTCCCGCCACCTAAACCGGTCAGGGTTACCTGCTATAGGAGGTCGTTTGTTTCACTTTTTAGTATACTCCAGATATTAAACTATGTCCATTTTATAGTGGACCCTACACTTAAAGACAACGAGACCGATCTCCTCTATTCTCTAAACGAGACTAAATCGGCCGCCTATACGTATATAATACGTATATAATATATATATATGGTACATATTAAGCAACACGTACGTGCTGTACATAGTGGGAATCTTTGCCGGGGAAAAAAAATCCTTTGAAAATAGCATTTTTAATTAAAATAAGACCTATATTTAAAAATTTGTTGTAAAATAGTCTTTTTAAGTTATAATTTGACCACACTTGGCATGCTATAGTTTGATTCACTCATTATAACAGAATACAGTTTATAAAAATTGTTTTGAAAAATGTTTAAAAAAAAATTACAAACTTCTTAAACTTAGTGACACGATGTGTGGATCCTAGCTCAGTGGAGATTGTGGAGGTGGAGGTTAAAAAATGAAGTCATTGTCGCCGAACTTTGCTATGACTAGGTCAACAATTGTTGCTCTTCAAATAACCTCCACTGAGTCTTGGCCTGATGCTTTGGCTAACCGGCAGTGGTGCTCCTGATCTCTCTCGGCCAATTACTAGTTTAGGTTTGCAGTATTCTGAGCTGACTGGAAAAATAAAAAGTGCTGAGCGTAATTTATGCCAGTGCTTTACTTAAATCCACCTTCACGCCATAACTAAATTAAGGGAAAAGCCCCGTCCTATTCGGGATTATGCCAAAATTTTGAGAGCTCTCTGTACAATTCTCTTAAGTGTGTTATTTGTAAATAGAATACACTTAAATGTCACTTAGAGAACATGGGGATACTATATGAATTTCAATCAAAGAACAATGTTTATAAATAAACAACAACAATAATATATAAGTTCTAAGTTGTCCAAATGGGACAGTTCAAAAATCATATCAAGGTTTACAATCTCACAGTCTCCTGAACTAGTTAAGGTAATTTCTTTTGTAAATAAGATAATGCATGCTCAATTAAAGTTACACTGCATACATAGTAAATTTTTTGAATAGATTTTGTCCTTTCTATTTTTCAATTGTAAACACATAAACGCTTAATAGAACATCAAACAAAAACCATCTGGTACTTCTGTTACTCTTCTATGTGATTCATAATGAAAAGTAAAATTCACAAAATGTGGTGGCAATGCTAAATTTAAGTAAGATTGACTTAAATTTTAGAAATAATAATTCATTATTATTTATAAGTGATAGTATAAAAAAATTCACCACCTTTAGTATTTTACAGAAAAAAAAGAGTATTTATAAGAAATATCCTTTTTAAGATCAATTGAAAAAATTGCCGTCTTTTATACCTATTTAATAAACAGTCATTTTATAATTTTATTTTGATAAATGACCTTTTTTAGTTGATTTACCTTTTAAAAAATAAATCAATATTATACAAAATAAATCAATATATTTTGATCTATTAAATATGAAAAAAAATATTTTTAAAAATAATTTTCAAAATTTGGTCATTTTTTAAAATAACCAATGGCCATTTTTCAAATACTGAGCCAAAATTTGGCTATTTAGCTAAAGGCCCAAAAAAAACCCCACACATTATCATATTTATTAAATTGAACTTTTAATTTTGCATTTTCCTATTAAATATGACCTGGCCACAAGTTTAGTCAGAACTAAAATTTTAGTTTGTTGAAAAAATAATGTCTCAAAGATAATATTTACTTTTAAAATCATAAACATGTATTCAAAAAATATTTATTAAAATCAGTTATTATTTTCTTTCTCTTTTTTAAATATATATATATTAAATGAAAATAATAATTATAAAAAATTAAAGGAGTTTCAATTACTCAAAATAATTAAATAAAAACGAATGACAAAAGCTAAAATTCCTGTTTTGTCTTCTTTATTAATTTTTCGAAAGTTTAAAGTATTCAAAACGGTTAAAGTATTCATAAGTTCATCGTCCACCGAGCATAGCCGGTTTTTACTTTTTCTTTACAATGAACGAAAAAGAAACTCGCACTATTTTGAAAATTAGATATCAATATTCTAGTTACCATCATTTGTACTCATATAATGGCTACATAAAACATCTAACGGTTGTACTTTATTAAGTAAAAGTGATGTTATCTAACTCTGCTAAGCAAACCGTGCGTGTATAAGAGATGGCCCCACACACAGAATATACTTACTTTTCACTATAATCATTTTTTTAAGAAAAACAAAAAATTCTATTAGGTACGTTGGTGTTCGCATATAGTTCTGAAAAATAGTGAGTTTCAACCTTCTATAATTAGTAAGAGGGATAGATTGTAGAAAGACGAGGATGTTAAGAAGGACGAAAAGTGCGAAGGAAAGAGACAAGTATCACAATTTTTTAAGTTGTTTAATACAAAAGATAGATAATAAGAATGATGTGGAATAGTTATTAATAAAATTACTATTTATTTTTTTAAGAATTTTTTTTAGACTGTAAATTAGTCAATTTGACTCTCCTTTCTCTCTCTTTTCTTTAATCCTTCTATCGTGGAAGGATTGATTTTGTGGGCTCAAAGAGAATCCTAATCCCTCTCCTCTTTCTATTCTTTTCAGCTAAACAATAGATTTGACATCTCCCTTCTATGTATTTTTTCTTTTTTTCTTTTTCCTTTTAGTTAACTAAAATTAGCTCAAAGTTAAGCTCTAAAATTTGCTCCATTATTCTAAAGTTTAAGAACTCTGTGTGAGTTTAAGAGTGCACGTGAGTTTAAAAAATCAGAAATTCAAACCTTAATAATGGTTGGTGTGTAAATTATTTTTTTTATTATAAAAAATAATGATCATTAATTAAGTTTCATATTTTAAAAAAAATAATCTTAAATTACATTTTTACATATACGTAGCTTTACATTTTTTTTCAGTATGTACTACAGCTAACTATTTTTTTCTTTAATTAATTAATAAATGATAGGGATTATATTTGTACCCTGCCTTGCATAATGACACTTCTTGATCTGAACTAACTCCGTCGACAATAAACAAAAGTATTTGTACTATAAATTTATAATTCCTAGAATAGGCTTGTATTGTGCATCCCACTTATTTTATTCACTTACTAGCTTTAAAACCTCCACTGTAACTAGAAAAGCACTCCATCTGCAAAACAAAATGACTAAATATGAAAAAGAAAAATAACAAATCCCTCAAAATAGGAGAAGACCGTTATCAACTAACATCTATCGTACAGGATTTATATGGATGCTTTTCAAAAGAACATTTCCCTTTTTATCACGACAAAAGGACTGCTTTCCATATTAGAGGAGCCAGATCTTCTTTTATTTTATTTTATTTTTCCTAAAGAAACAATGTTGGAGCCCAGGTACTGATAACACGCATATCGACTTAATTAGTGGTTTAATATCGATGACATATGTTTTAAAACACACAATTCCCTTGGTTGTGTTCCGTTATTTATTTTTTATTTTTTGGAATTAGTCCATTTCTGTTGATCCATGTCCACCATATATAATTGATGTTTCCGTATTTTCTATTTAATTACTTTTACAATGAAGAATTAAATTAGCACAAAAAATTCATAGAGAAAAAGAACACGACACAAATTGCCCGTTCAAATTTATAGAATAGTTGATTGTGGAGCATGAGAGAAAATATCTTGTAAAGGGAAGTAACTAGTTGGCTTCAATTTTCCTTTCTTAATAAAACTAAATTTAGGGTTTTTGAATTGTATATGATGGGGTGTGATTAGTAAGTGTTGTGCGGTCTAAAATCCTAAGGTCGCATAAGTGTTATATGCGACCTCCTCTGAGAATGATGTATGCGACCTCTCCCGTGATGGTTATACGCGACCGCTTCCGCAGGTTTTGTGCGACTTTCTCCGTATAGTTTGCCTTAACAAACAGGAAACCTATAAGGAGAAGGAAAAAGGTAAATACCATAAAGGAAAGCTACAAGAAGAGGGAGACTTATTACGGAAGAAACCTACAAGGAAAGGGAAACTGAAGATTCCTGTTTATGATTAACTAGTTATCCATTTTTAATANAATAGAAGTCAGAGCAAATTCAAGTTTGGGTAGTCTAAGGCGTTAGAATTCCTCGATAGCTTTTGAGTCTTTCCGATTCCCGGACAAAGCTGTAATCTTGAGTCTTCATCATTATTCATAAAATAGTCAGAAAACAGTGGACGTAAGCTCATCTTTTTTGGGACTGAACTACTATAAATTCCTCTCTCCTTATTTGCTTTGATTATTTATTTCTATTCACACAAGCCACTTCTCTTAATTATTTATAAATTTATTGTTGATAAAACCTCCATCAACAATTGGCACTAGAAGGAGGGCTATTCCGGCAGAAATCTTTGTCAAATTCCACCCTTTCAATAATGGCAAACACCAGAAACACCACCAGAGCCGCCGGGACTAGCCAAAATCAACCTCAGAGTACTGCTGCTACCCAGGCAGACCCCGCTCCAGAACAGCCTACTATGACGGCAACAGAGGACCTATCTCGAAGACAGGATCGCATGGAGAAAACGCTCGTGAACCTCCAGCAAGTCACTAACCAGATCAACGACACTCTGCGACGACTTGCTGAAAGGCAGATGGTGACTCCACCACAACATGAACGTCCCAAAGAACGTCCTGCTCAATTACCTGCGAAGGGAATACAGATTCTCGAGACGAGAAAACACGACCAGCCAAGAACTCAGCAGGAGCACCATGAAGAACGCACCTCCAAAGGAAAAGGCAAGGTCGCAGACTTGCCTCTAGAGTCTCGTACGGAGAGTTCGAGTACGAACCGAGGTCGTACATAGCGCTCTCGTAAATCCAACAATGACCAGGATCGCCTGAGCAGCGAACAAAGTCGATCCTCGAGAAGTGTCTTCGAAAGAATCAGCAGGGAGTCAAGACAAGATCCTGCTGACCTAAGACAGTACTTGGAGCGACGACGTGATCATGATCGATCTGTATCGCATCATAGCGATACAAGCCGGTCTCGTCGCACTATGCCACTGGATTCCTCTCATAGGACACAAAAGACCTTGCCAGACCAGCCCGCTGCGAAACAAGATAACGAACGTAGGTCGCTCATACCACCAGCAAGGAATGATGCTTTCCCTCTAAACGTCGACGTTCACAATTTACGGATCGTATTAGATGCACTTGCTGGCTGGGACGACGAGCTCGCTAATGGGTATCGCCAGTCACCATTTAGCGAGGAAGTTCGAGCTGCAGCCCTTCCCACCGGATTCAGACTACCTACCATCAATACCTTTGATGGAAAGACTGATCCACAGGATCACATGGATCACTTCAGCGACCTGATGGAGCTTTATCGGGTTAATGATCATGCTCGTTGCAGATGTTTCGCTGTAACCCTCTCCGGAGCGGCGAAGAAGTGGTTTCGAGGACTCAAACCTGCTTCAATTTCATCCTGGCAGCAACTGCAGACGGCGTTCTTAAGGCAATTTCAGGCCGCAAAGAACTTCACTGTTCCGCTTGTCAGTTTATCTGCAATCCGCCAAGGTCCAGAGGAGACTCTACGGTCTTATCTCAATCGATTTACTACAGAGCTAGCAAAGGTCAACAATCCCCCTGAATGAGGAGTTCTTACTCTTATGATGGCAGGGGTGCGACCAGAAACAAAGCTCTGGGAGGAATTGCTTGAGAGAGAATGTAGAACTCTCGAAGACTTCTACCGAAGAGTTGGTCGTCATCTAAGGTTAGAATCTTCCTGTGAGAACCTTCAAAAGACCAAAAAAGGAGGAAAGACTGATGCGGCAAAGGTTGCGGTCGTCACCGACAACGGCGGTAGTAAGAAGAACAAAAGGAACAGTGACGAGGCCAATGAAAACCAGCCGGGGCCTAAAAGGCAGGAGACTTCAAAGGCTCCCATGAGGTTCACCAACCACACCGAGTTAAACGCTCCCATAGATCATATCTATGCGGTCACAAACCAACAGGAGCGATACCGGCAACCGGGGCCGATGAAGCGAGACAGGGCAAAGCGCGACCCCAACAAGTTCTGTCGGTATCATAATGATATTGGACATGATACTAATGATTGCTTCGCCCTGAAGGATGAAATCGAAAGGCTAATCAGAGAAGGACGGTTGCGACAGTATACCAAACAGAGTGAGGAAAGGCGAGAAGAAGACCAACAGCGACCTCCAGAAATCCACCGCGAGGTGCGAACTATTTTCGGAGGGCCGCATGTTGGAGGGGATTCCAAGCGGGCACAGGATAGATACGCACGAGAAGCTCGGCAGCAGCCGTTGACCAACGTTATGCACCTTGACCAGCGACCACGCAAACTCCAGCGAGTGCAGGAGATGGATATTACCTTTACAGAACAAGATGCGAGGGAAGTCCATTATCCGCATAACGACGCACTGGTCATAAAAATCAATTGTGGAAGCACGCAGTTGTGGCGAGTGTTGGTCGACAACGGAAGTGCTGTAGACATCCTATACTTCGACGCCTTCAAGAAGATGGGATTAAATGAGAGCGACCTGAAGCCTGCCGCCACTCCGCTCTACGGTTTTACTGGAGACAGCCTGATACCTATGGGCATGATCGAACTAATGGTCAGCGTTGGGACCTTCCCGAGGGTTTCAACAATAATGACCCAATTTCTAGTAGTAGACTGCCCATCTGCATTTAATGCTGTCCTGAGAAGACCAACATTAAGGGAACTGCGAGCCATCACTTCGATCTATCATCTAACGATGAAGTTCCCAACCCAACATGGCATAGGAGAGATGCGAGGAAACCAGTACGATGCGAGGACTTGCTACAACAACTCGCTGAAGCTCGCAGCAAAAGATGCGATGTCCCGCACAATGATGGTTCACCTGCCAGAGGTACCGGATGAAGCATCAATCGTGGCTGCGGATCAAGCGTCAATCGTGGCTGCAGATGAAGCGTCAGTCGTAGTAGCAGATCAAGCGTCAGTCGTGATAGCAGATGAAGCGTCAATCGCGGTAGCGGATCAAGCGTCAGTCGTGGT